>OX439138.1:0-15686 GCA_949318235.1 Ecdyonurus torrentis | reverse complement strand
TGTTGCCCATTTTCATTACGTTCTTTCTATAGGAGCTGTGTTCGCTATTATAGGAGGTCTAGTACACTGATTCCCCTTATTCACAGGGCTTTCCCTTCATCCTCAATGATTAAAGGCACACTTTGCAATTATATTTATTGGAGTTAATTTAACATTCTTCCCCCAACACTTCTTAGGTTTAGCCGGAATGCCTCGACGGTACTCTGATTACCCAGACGCTTACGCCGCTTGAAATGTAGTTTCCTCTGTAGGTTCTACCATTTCACTGGTGGGGGTACTTATATTAATATTTATTGTTTGAGAAAGTATTATTAGTCAACGTCAGGTTGCCTTCCCTTTACAAATAAATTCTTCTATCGAATGATTTCACAGTCTCCCTCCAGCTGAACATAGCTATGCAGAACTCCCTACTCTTTTAAACTTCTAATATGGCAGATAAGTGCAATGGATTTAAGCTCCATATATAGAGGTTGTTCCTCTTATTAGAATACTAATGGCAACATGAGCTAACTTAGGTTTTCAAGATAGAACTTCCCCTTTAATAGAACAATTAACTTTCTTCCATGACCACACACTCCTTATTCTAGTGATAATTACTGTTTTAGTAGGTTATTTAATGATTACTTTATGTTTTAATACTTACACCCATCGTTATTTGTTAGAAGGGCAAACTATTGAAGTAATTTGGACTGTTCTCCCCGCAATTACTTTAGTTTTTATTGCTTTACCTTCTCTGCGCCTACTATATCTGCTAGATGAAGTTAGCGACCCTGCAATTACCCTTAAAACAATTGGTCATCAATGGTACTGAAGTTACGAATATTCAGACTTTCTTCAAGTAGAATTTGACGCCTACATAATCCCCACTAATGAACTTGAAGAGGGCAACTTCCGACTTTTAGAAGTTGATAATCATACTGTTCTTCCTATAAATACTCAAATCCGGGTATTAATTACTGCAGCTGATGTTTTACATTCATGGGCAGTCCCTTCTTTAGGAGTTAAGGTTGATGGAACCCCTGGACGGTTAAACCAGACCAGCTTTCTTATAAATCGACCTGGGTTATTCTATGGGCAATGCTCAGAAATTTGTGGAGCTAATCACAGTTTTATACCTATTGTCATCGAAAGAGTACCTACTAACACCTTCATTTCCTGAATTTCTACAATAAGTGAAGCATCACTAGATGTCCGAAGCAAGTAGTGGTCTCTTAAACCACCTATAGTAAATTAGCACTTACTTCTAGTGAAGAGATTAGTTAAATTAACATTAGTATGTCACGCTAAAATTGTTGGTTCAGTCCAGCATCTCTTGGTGCCTCAAATAGCCCCCTTAAGTTGGTTAACTTTATTTTTAATTTTCTCTGCCACTTTAATTCTCTTTGGAATTATAAATTATTTTTTATTTACTCCTTCTGCTCCTGATTCGACTTCTTCCCAATTCCAAACTAAGTCTCTAAACTGAAAGTGATAACTAATCTTTTCTCTGTCTTTGATCCCTCTAGCAGAATTATAAACTTATCTCTTAATTGATTAAGCACCTTTTTAGGTATTCTTCTTCTACCCTCAGCTTATTGACTCCTGCCATCTCGTTATTCTTTAATTTGAAGTAAGGTAACCTCAACTCTCCATAAGGAGTTTAGCACTCTGTTAGGTCCAACAGGTCACCCAGGAAGAACTTTCCTATTTATTTCTCTATTCTCCTTAATCGTATTTAACAACTTCTTGGGTTTATTTCCTTATATTTTTACAAGTTCTAGCCATCTAGCCTTCACTTTAGCCTTAGCGCTCCCTCTATGATTAAGTTTTATACTCTACGGATGAATTAACCACACCCAACATATGTTTGCCCATCTAGTACCTCAAGGTACACCACCCGTTTTAATGCCCTTTATAGTTTGTATTGAAACAATTAGTAATATTATCCGGCCTGGAACCTTGGCCGTTCGACTTGCAGCCAATATAATTGCTGGGCACCTCCTTATAACTCTTTTAGGTAACACAGGGCCAAGTCTATCTTTAACCTTACTTAGCTTTCTAATTATTGGACAAATCGCTCTATTGGTCCTTGAATCCGCCGTTGCAATTATTCAATCTTACGTCTTTGCTGTACTTAGCACCTTATACTCTAGTGAAGTAAACTAATGTCAACACACAGCAATCACCCCTACCATTTGGTAGATCAAAGCCCCTGGCCTCTTACGGGTGCTATTGGAGCTATGGTTACCCTTAGTGGCTTAGTTCAATGGTTCCATCAATACAACACCAATCTCTTATTTCTTGGATTAACAATTACTACTTTAACTATAATCCAATGATGACGAGACATTACTCGAGAGGGGACTTATCAAGGATTACACACTTATGTTGTAACTTTAGGACTACGATGAGGTATAATCCTTTTTATTGTTTCCGAAATTTTCTTTTTTATTTCTTTCTTTTGAGCCTTCTTCCACAGAAGCTTATCCCCTGCTGTTGAACTTGGAGCGATTTGGCCTCCCGCAGGAATTTCAGCATTTAACCCTTTACAAATTCCTCTTCTTAATACCGCCATTCTTCTCGCATCAGGTGTTACAGTAACATGAGCCCACCATGGGCTTATGGAAGGAAATCATTCACAGGGGCTACAAGGATTATTCTTTACCGTACTGTTAGGTATTTATTTTACTGTTCTCCAAGCTTACGAATATATTGAAGCCCCTTTTACAATTGCAGACGCTGTTTATGGGTCAACATTCTTTATAGCAACCGGATTCCATGGTCTTCACGTTCTTATTGGAACAACATTCTTACTAGTTTGTCTAGTGCGACATTACTTCGAACATTTCTCAGCTAGCCATCATTTTGGGTTTGAAGCAGCAGCGTGATACTGACATTTCGTCGATGTTGTTTGGTTATTCTTATATATTTCAATTTACTGATGAGGTAGTTAACCTGTTTAGTATATCAGTATTTTTGACTTCCAATCAAAAGGTTTGGGTGCCCCAAAACAGGTAATTCTAATCATACTATCTATAGGAATTATTTTAATTGTCATTACTTCCATCGTAATAATACTAGCCTCACTTCTTTCTAAGAAATCGATTATCGACCGTGAAAAAAGCTCTCCTTTTGAGTGCGGGTTTGATCCTAAAAGATCTTCGCGATTACCGTTTTCATTGCGCTTCTTTCTAATTGCAGTTATTTTCCTAATTTTTGATGTGGAAATTGCCCTGTTGCTCCCATTAATTGTATTAGTACCCCTTACCTCCCCTCATACTTGATTTTATGTGGGTTTATTTTTCCTCCTTATTTTAATTATTGGTTTGTACCACGAGTGAAACCAAGGGGCTCTTGACTGAGCTAATTAGGGCTGTAGTTAATTATAATATTTGGTTTGCATCCAAAAGGTGTTGGTTACCAACCTGCCTTGTAATAGGCCTTTTTCCTCTTATCTCCTAAAAAAGAGGAAAAAGGTGGGTAGGAAGCGATATTTGCACCCAGTTTCGACCTGGTCCTAGATGGTTTTCATCCCTATCCATTAAGAGAAGCCAAAGAGAGGCTTATCACTGTTAATGATAGAATTGGAATTGCCTTCCCTCTTGAAATGTGGTGATCACGAAAGAGCTGCTAACTCTTTCCTTAGCGGTTAAAGTCCGTTGACATTTCTAAACTTATGTAGTTTACTTAAAACATTACATTTTCACTGTAAAGATAGGCTTCGGCCTTATGAGTGTCTAAAGATCCTAAAATCTCCCTAACATCTTCAGTGTTATGCTCTGTATAAGCTATTTAGACAAACAAATGCGAATATTATTAAAATCATGACCCATAAAATAAATGTCGTTAAGTAAACCTTTAGATCATTCCCCTGGAGTCATTGTCTTAACTTAGAAGAATTTTGTAAAGCCGCGTAGATCCCTTGACCCCCAAACTTTTCTCTTCACCCTTGATCTATACTCTTAACTAATTTAGTACCATACGCTAAGGGAGTTCTAACAAGTCCGTAGGTAGAAAGAAAAGGCATAAACCATATTGACCCTATAAACGTAACCTTATTGTAGTGATTTAATCTCTTGGCCTCTTGGCCGATACCAAACTTTGCTATTTCATATCCTAACCACCCTCCTCTTAAACTAACACTTAACGCCAATGTTTTAAGCCCTAAAGGCAGACAGACTATTGCTGGAGTAGGAAATAGTAGTCAACTAAGTATACTCCCGCCTACTACCGACATTAAAAGTAATCCTCTTATTCCCCGTAATATGATGTGCCCCTCATCGTTTATAGGGTGACAAACACTTGGATGAAAATCCCCGGTTAATCCATAATAAACCAGTCGTAATGAATAGCATATAGTTAACCCCGTGGAAAAGAAGAAAAGAAAGAAAGAGACGGCATTTAATGGGCTTAGTCTTGCTATTTCTAAAATTAAATCCTTTGAATAAAACCCTGCCAAAAAAGGCATACCACACAATGCTAAGTTAGCAACATTCAGGCATGCTCTCGTATAAGGCATTTGTGTGACCAAGCTACCCATGTTACGAATGTCCTGCGAGTCCTTTATATTATGGATCACAGCCCCAGCACACATAAAAAGTAAAGCCTTAAATAAAGCATGAGTTAATAAATGGAAATAGGCTAACTTAGGGAAACCTAACGCCAAAATTCTCATTATCAACCCCAACTGGCTGAGAGTAGATAAAGCAATAATTTTCTTTAAATCAAACTCGAAGTTAGCCCCCAAACCTGCTATAAACATCGTCAACCCTGAAATTAAAAGTAAGTAAGAACTTACTCCTGTACCTCTAATTAAAGGACTAAACCGGATTAAAAGATAAACTCCTGCGGTTACTAAAGTTGAAGAGTGAACTAAAGCAGACACAGGCGTTGGGGCTGCTATAGCCGCGGGTAGCCAGGCAGAAAAGGGAATTTGTGCTCTCTTAGTTATAGCAGCTAACACTACTAACGCACCTACTAATCCTATTTCCCAAGTTCTTTTTATACACTCCAAGTAATAAATATAGTTAAAACTACCAAAATTCAACATCCAGGCAATCGCCAATAACAACGCGACATCCCCAATACGATTTGACAAAGCTGTCAACATCCCAGCGTTATATGATTTCACATTTTGGTAATAAATCACTAAACAGTAGGAAACTAGCCCTAGCCCATCTCACCCTAGTAAAATTCTAATTAAGTTAGGACTAATGATTAAAAGTATTATAGATAGAACAAATATCAAAACCAATAAAATAAAGCGGTTAATATTGTAATCCCCTCTTATATACTCTTCTCTGTAATAAATTACTAAAGATGAAATTAATAAAACAAAACTTATGAAAATTAGAGACATTCAATCAAATAAAAAAGTTATTACAATGCTAGTTCCTTGTAATCTTAAAACTTCTCATTCAATAAACACAGTCACTTCCTTTAATAATCTCAACACCCCCAAAGTAAATAATCTCATTCTCGTCCCCATCAAAAATACAAAACTTACTAAACAAATTGATAAATTCCACAACACGACCCAAGATAACTGATTATATTTTTGACGCCACAAGTCAATGTTTTGTTTAAACTACTTAGGTAAATTCATAATAATGTAGGTTCAGCCTTTAAAATCAAAAGGTTTAACGGCACTCAATGCAAGAACAATAGTAAATATTCACGCGAGTATCCCCCAGTACAAGCATACATCCCTGAATAGAGTTTACCATGTTGGCTGTAGCTAAACAAATACAAAGTGTAAGCTGCTCTAAAGAAAGACAACAAAGCTAACATCAACATTCTTACTCAGGATCAACCTACTAATCTATTTAATAGACTAATTTCACCAAGCAAGTTTAATGTAGGTGGAGCAGCCATATTGGCAGATCTCAATAAAAATCACCATAATGCTATGCTAGGTATAAAATTCAAGAGCCCCTTGTTAATAATCAAGCTACGGCTTCCTAACCGTTCATATGAAATATTTGTCAAACAAAATAACCCTGACGAACATAAACCGTGGGCAATCATTAATGTAAAGGCACCACACACTCCTCAATAGTTTAATGTTAATAAACCTCCTAGTACTAGACCTATATGAGCTACTGAAGAATACGCTACCAGGGCCTTTAAATCTGTTTGCCGTAAACAAATGAATCTAACCAAACAACCTCCTACTAATCTGACTCCAATCCAAATAAAATTATATTTTAGCCCTAGTCTAGTTAAAAGGTTAAACACTCGTAATAACCCGTATCCCCCTAACTTCAATAAAACTCCTGCCAGAATTATCGATCCTCTTACGGGTGCCTCTACATGAGCCTTTGGTAACCACAAATGTACTAAAAACATGGGCATCTTCACCAAAAAAGCAAAGACTATCGCCAAATAAAATAAAGAGGCGTTAGTTAATGACTCTCTTTTTACTAAAAATGGGATAAATAAACTATTTAAATTTTCGTAAATGTAAAAGATTCCAACCAATAATGGCAAAGAGGCCAGCAAGGTGTAAAATAACAAATATATCCCCGCTTGAACACGCTCCGGTTGGTAACCTCATCCTAAAATTAAAAATAAAGTTGGAATCAATGACCCTTCAAAAAATAGATAAAACAAAAACAAATTGTGAGTTCTAAAAGTACAATACAGTATTAACATTAAAAATAAAATCATAAATAAAAATAAACCTCTGTAATAATTATATTTAAGCACAGATTGACTTGCCATAATTATTAAACCACAAATCCAGAAGCTTAACAGAATCAAACCAAATGAAATAACATCACACCCTAAGAAATATCTTACTTGATAAAACAAATAGGGGAAGCCTCCTAATAATATAAATATGAATGATAGTAGATAAAATCTTACATGAACCAAATGTCAACCTGTTCTAATAAAAAGTAAAGGGATCACTCCAATTAATGCAAACAAAATCTTTAACACTGCAAAACTCTAAATGTTTGGAAGTAATCATTCCCGTGAGTACGAATTATTGAAACCAAAATAGAAAGGCCCAGAGCCCCTTCACATACAGCAAAAGTTAAGAAAACTATAGTAAAATACATTTCCAGGCCCATACTAATCAAATAAATAAATAATAAAGTATAAATACCCAATACAATAAATTCTAATCTTAACAATGTAGCCAACAAGTGCTTTCGGTTAGAGATAAAAACAACCACTCCTGTAAATATAACTAAAATTAATAGAATTACCCAAACCATTTTTAACATTAGTTTTAATAGTTTAAAATAAAACGTTGGTCTTGTAAATCAATAATGAGGGTTTCCTCTTAAAACTTCAGAGGCAAAGCTATTGCCCTATCTTTAGTCCCCAAAACTAATATTTTTATAAACTATCCTCTGTCTTGTCTCAATTGATTTTAATATTTACTACTTTCATCATTGGTATTACCTTCACCACAATAAATCACCCATTAGCAATAGGGTTAGTTCTACTTTGTCAAACTCTCATCATCGCTCTATTTACAGGGTTGTTAGCACCTAGATTTTGATTCTCCTATATTTTATTCTTGGTATTCTTAGGTGGGATGCTGGTGTTATTTATTTATGTAACTAGACTAGCATCAAATGAAATATTTTCAATCTCATCCCAATCTTTTGTGTTAATTATTTTACTAATAGGGGCAATCACCTTGTTTAGCCTCATTAATGACCCCCTTTGTTGAATAACTCCTGAAGCTCCTGGCCAATTATTAGGGCCTGAGCTTCACTCCTCCACAGACCTAGGTAGCCTCCTAATCAAACTCTACGCAATACCTACATACTTCTTAACATTAACTCTAGTCTCATACTTATTTTTAACTTTGGTAGCTGTTGTTACCATTACCCAAATCCATGAAGGACCTCTTCGGTCAAAGAACTAATGTTTAAACCTCTTCGATTACACCACCCTTTATTTAAAATCGCAAATAATGCCCTCGTAGACCTCCCAGCACCCTCAAACATCTCCGCCTGGTGAAATTTTGGATCACTCCTGGGGCTCTGTTTAGTTATCCAACTAGCAACAGGCTTATTTTTAGCTATACACTACACAGCTCACATTGATATAGCCTTTTCCAGTGTAGCCCATATTTGCCGGGACGTTAATTACGGTTGGTTCTTACGTACGCTACACGCTAATGGAGCATCATTCTTCTTTATTTGTATTTACATACATATTGGACGAGGAATATATTACGGTTCTTATATATTTATTCATACTTGAATAGTAGGTGTAATCCTACTATTCCTAGTAATAGGGACAGCTTTTATAGGATACGTTCTTCCTTGGGGCCAAATATCTTTCTGAGGAGCAACCGTTATTACTAACTTGTTATCCGCTATCCCATACCTGGGTACAGATTTAGTACAATGGGTATGAGGAGGATTCGCAGTAGATAACGCGACCCTGACACGATTCTTTACGTTCCATTTTCTACTTCCTTTTGTAGTAGCCGCTGCCACAATAGTGCATTTACTATTTCTGCACCAAACCGGATCTAATAACCCATTAGGGGTTAACAGAGATGTGGACAAAATCCCATTCCACCCTTATTTTACTTTTAAGGATATTGTTGGGTTTATTATCCTACTAATGACTCTTACCCTTTTAACGCTATTAAATCCTTACCTCCTAGGGGATCCGGATAATTTTATCCCGGCAAATCCACTAGTAACTCCTGTACACATTCAACCCGAATGATATTTTTTATTTGCCTATGCTATTCTACGGTCGATCCCCAATAAGTTGGGAGGGGTCATCGCCTTAGTTCTTTCAATCGCAATTCTTTTTATCTTACCTTTTGCTAACAAGAGAAATTTCCGAGGGCTTGAATTTTATCCTATCAACCAAATTCTATTCTGATCCCTTGTATCGATTGTTATTTTACTCACTTGAATTGGGGCGCGGCCCGTTGAAGACCCTTATATTCTCCTAGGGCAAATTCTTACTGTAGTCTATTTCCTTTACTATTTAATCAACCCCCTTGTCCTCAAAATTTGAGACAACCTACTAAACTAGCCTATTAGCTATATGGATAGCATATGTTTTGAAAGCATACCCAAGAGGTTCGATTCCTCTATTGGCTTTACTTAAAAAATTCAATTAAACGCCAATGCTCACACCTAAGATCTTTAAACCTGCAAAGAAAATTAAATAGTTAAGAGATAGGGGCAGGAAACTCTTTCAAGCCAAAAATATTAGCTTATCGTAACGGAACCGAGGTAAAGTACCCCGCACTCAAATAAAAGCAAAAGACATAAAAACTAATTTCAAATAAAAGTCAAATCTTATAATATCACACCCTAAAAAGAGAACACAAAACAGTATTCTTATAAATAGGATACTTGCGTACTCCGCCATAAAAATCAATGCAAAGCCTCCTCTTCTGTATTCCACATTAAAACCTGAAACCAATTCGGACTCCCCTTCCGCAAAGTCAAAAGGAGTCCGATTAGTCTCAGCTAAACAGGAAGCAAACCAAGCTAAAGCTAGAGGAAACGTCACAAACATGAACCAGCAATATGATTGATAAACCTGAAAATCCATTAAACAATAACTTCCTACTAGAAACACGAAAGATAAGAGAATTAGCGCCAAACTCACTTCATAGGAGATGGTTTGTGCAACTGCCCGAAGACCCCCTAGTAACGCATAGTTGGAATTCGAAGCCCAACCAGCAATTATCACCGTGTACACCCCCAATCTAGTACAGCATAAGAAAAATAACAACCCTAAACTAAATCTATGCAGCCCTGTTATATAAGGCATAATTAGCCATACTATTAAAGCTAGAAACAAACTGAAAATAGGAGAAATATAGTAAGGTAAATAATTTGATAGCACAGGGTACGTCTGTTCCTTAGTAAATAACTTAATTGCATCTGCAAAAGGTTGAGGAATACCGCAAAACCCTACTTTGTTTGGCCCTTTGCGAATTTGGATATACCCTAACACCTTTCGCTCTAATAACGTTAAGAAAGCTACCCCAACTAATACACAAATCACTAAAAGTAATCTTCTTACCAATCCCAAAATTAAATCCTTATAAAACATTTACTACCTGAAGAGCTCATCTCCATTTAAGGATTCTAAATCCATTGCACTTATCTGCCAAAGTAGTTGTTATTAGTATTCCCTGTAAAAGATTATCTTGAATATTTGGTCCTTTCGTACTAAAATATTCCTATTTATTGAGGATAGAAACCGACCTGGCTTACGCCGGTCTGAACTCAGATCATGTAAGGGTTCAAAGGTCGAACAGACCTAAACCTTGAGCTGCTACACCCAAGAATAACCCTTAGTCCAACATCGAGGTCGCAACCCTTTTTGTCGATTAGAACTCTCAAAAAAGATTACGCTGTTATCCCTAAGGTAACTTGGTCTTATAATCATTATTTATGGATCAATTACTCACTCATTTGTGTAGAAAATTAAAAAGAGTTTATCTTATCTTCCCGTCACCCCAACGAAACATCTACTACATAAAACTAAACTCCTGCCAAACAAGTTAAATATATTTAATGTCAAGCTCTATAGGGTCTTCTCGTCCCCCAACTTTATTTCAGCCTTTTGACTAAAAAGCTAAATTCTAATTCATTTTAGTGAGACAGCTAATACCTCGTCCAACCATTCATTCCAGCCTTTAATTAGAAGACTAATGATTATGCTACCTTTGCACGGTCAAAATACCGCGGCCCTTTAACAACTTCAGTGGGCAGGTTAGACCTTCTATTCCTTCAAAAGGCGATGTTTTTGATAAACAGGCGAGCATTATATTTGCCGAGTTCCTTACTAAAACTTTTGATTTACTAAATCTTTTATACTTATTTCATCATTATATCTCACTCTTAATAGTTTAAAGCGATTCTTTGGTATTTTAATTAAACTTAAATAAAATTATCCTTGTTGAAAATAAACTATAACATTCTTATTCTGGTGGCTGCTTTCAAGCCTACTAATTTTCTATTAGATGAAGTTTTAACCTTAATTCGAAGCTTATCCCCCGAACTATTAGAATTAATTTAAATATTAGGTTTATTTCCTTATATTCACTTAATTCCTGAATTTAATTCATTTCCCAAAGAACTAGAAACCCCAAGGATCGGCTAACATTTCGTTGCTATAAAGGCATTGTACATAAGTTTGCAACCTTAGTTTAATTACCTAAATAGCCCTCCTTGTATCGAGATTTTAGCTTTTGCTTATTTATTTGATGAACCCTGATACAAAAGGTACGACACAAAGCCTACTTCTTTATTAATTCATTTTCAATTATTTCAATTTTCCCTCACGGTACTCACCCTATCGCAACTTTAATTTAATCATTACCCAATACTAAACCCTGTCACTAATATTGATTTACTTATCTAATTATCTCTACTAATAATCTCTGCTAGTCATCTCTTCAAAATACATCGAATTGCACGACTTCCTCTCAGTGTAAATGAGACGCTTAACTAATCAAGCTCTATTCTGTCTTTCTAGAAGCACCTTCCGGTACACCTACTTTGTTACGACTTATCTCGCCTTAATAAACGAGAGCGACGGGCGATGTGTGCTTGTTTTAGAGCCACTTTCATAATCTTTTCCTAAACCTTATTACACTCAAATCCACCTTTAGCTCAGTATTCCAACCAAGCATCCGTGTAAGTATCCTTATTGTAACCCATCTCCCCTTAAACATAAGCTGCACCTTGACCTGACATAAACCTTAATTCAGGTATTAGAGGGTATTCTCTCGAATCACTCTTTTGACGGCGGTATACAAGCTGTAAACAAATCTAAGTCAAGTAAACGTGGATTATCGATTATGGGACAGGTTCCTCTGAATGGACTAAAACACCGCCAAATTCTTTGAGTTTCAAGCTCATAACTCTTACTACTCTGGTTCAAATTTAACGCTTAGAATAGTAGGGTATCTAATCCTAGTTTTAATCCTAAATTTCATAACTTCATTTAATTACTCAAGGCTAACTCAAGCTTTAAAATTTCACCTAACAAAACACCAATTCTAGCCAATTGCACTACTAATTACAAACCAATAAAATACCCTTACTCCTTTCGTGTAACCGCGGCGGCTGGCACGAATTTTGCCGGAATTAATCAAATTGCTGGTTCTAAGTTCCCTTAAACACCAATACAAAACACTGCGAGTAAAATACTAAACAACCTTTAAGATTAGCCTAACTTTCTCGTAAAACCTTACATGTGAAGCAATCCAACAGGGAATTCTATAGCTAGAATAAAACTTTTATGGCGAACTCGGAAACTACGGGTTGGATATTTTTATATCTATACAATTATCTCTACCCTTGGATCTTCATTTACCCAAACCTACTCTTAGAGTTTTTTTTATTCCTAAACTCTAAGAGGATTAATATAATAATTATACCATAAGATAAAGTTAGTTCTAATCCCTTAGATCTCTTTAAACACTAGAGATCTAAGGGATGTATCTAATATTAATAGGATAGAGAGTTATTGTACTTATAATATTATAAAGGATTAATATAATAATTATAACTATAAATAGAATTAGTTCTAATCCCTTAGATCTCTTTAAACATTAGAGATCTAAGGGATATATCTTATATTAATAGGATAGAGGATTATTGTACTTATAATAATAATATATAATAAAGGAATGTATGGTCAAGGAAACTAGGGGGAGTTATACTTTTAAGGGGGGGTATCAGTAAATATCGCGGGTTCCTCGACCCGCTTCCTACCACATTACCAGGGTGGTATCAGTAAATATCGCGGGTTTCCGACCCGCTTCCTACCACATTACCAGGGTGGTATCAGTAAATATCGCGGGTTCCTCGACCCGCTTCCTACCACATTACCAGGGTGGTATCAGTAAATATCGCGGGTTCCTCGACCCGCTTCCTACCACATTACCAGGGTGGTATCAGTAAATATCGCGGGTTCCTCGACCCGCTTCCTACCACATTACCAGGGTGGTATCAGTAAATATCGCGGGTTCCTCGACCCGCTTCCTACCACATTACCAGGGTGGTATCAGTAAATATCGCGGGTTTCCGACCCGCTTCCTACCACATTGCTATTAAAATTAAACATTTCCCCCTCTTATCTCCTAAAAAGAGGGGAAATGAGGTGCCTGATTAAAGGGTTACCTTGATAGGGTAGATCAAGTAGGACGCCCCTACTCTCATTGGAAAGGTAAGCTAAGTTAAGCTAACAGGTTCATACCCTGTGTATGGAGGTTACTCCTCTTTCTATTACATTTAATAGAGTTAAACTATTTCTTAGAGTATCAAAAACTCTTGTGCATCGTACACTATAATGTAGAAAGGTAAGCTAAGTTTAAGCTCATAGGTTCATACCCTATTAATGGTGATTCCTCTTTCTGGTGCTTCTCCATCCAACTCGCCTCCTCTTTTTATCTACCTTATTTTTAGGAACTCTAATTGCTGTGTCCTCGTCCTCCTGGTTAGGCGCTTGAATTGGTTTAGAAATTAACCTGCTATCTTTTATCCCTTTGATATCAGACAAAAGCAACCAATTTTCTACTGAAGCAGCCCTGAAATATTTCCTAACTCAAGCACTCGCGTCTGCGATTCTTATTTTTGGGGCTATTACTTTAGGCATTCACTCACAATTTGTTTTCTCCCAGATTGATACATTCTCCTCACTTAATACTTTAATCGGTTCCACCCTACTCCTCAAAATAGGTGCAGCTCCTTTCCATTTTTGGTTTCCTGGAGTTATGGAAGGCTTAAGTTGAACTAATGGACTTATCCTAATAACTTGACAAAAAATCGCACCTTTGATATTAATCTCTTACGTTTTAGTTCCGGGTCTTATTAGTTTTACATTTATTATTTTATGTGCTTTAGCTGGGTCACTGGGAGGTTTTAACCAAACGTCCCTTCGTAAAATTATAGCCTACTCTTCTATCAATCATTTAGGATGAATGCTAGCAGCCTCACTTTTAGGGGAGTCCTACTGACTAACTTACTTCCTATTTTATTCGTTCTTAAGATTCTCCGTTGTTCTATTATTTAATCTTTTTAACGTATCTCATATTAACCAAATCTTTTCACTTCCTATCTCTAACCCCATTCTTAAGCTAGCCTTATTCTGTAATTTATTATCTCTAGGAGGATTGCCCCCATTCTTAGGATTTCTCCCTAAGTGAATTATTATCCAAGGAATAGTTAGAGCAGGTTATTATTTTGTAATTACAATTATAGTCTTTTTGACTCTGGTTACCCTCTACTTCTATATTCGAATAGGTTATTCCGCTTTTATGCTTGCCCACAATGAGACTAAATGGTTAATCACTCCTCACCTATCGTTTAATTCTCAACTATTGGTAATTGTGTTTTTCACTTTTTCCTTGTTTGGGCTTCTAATTTGCAGCCTTCTCATTAGAATCCTATAAGGCTTTATGTTAATCAAACAAATAGCCTTCAAAGCTATCAATAAAAGTTTATCCTTTTAAGCCTTAGTAAAACTACATCTCTAGGATTGCAGCCTAGTATCTTTAATTAGACTATAAGGCCTGGCAAGGGAGGGGTTGCCCCTCTTAAATAGATTTACAGTCTATCACCTGATTCAGCCACCTTACCGCGACAATGATTCTTTTCAACAAACCATAAGGATATTGGTACTTTATACTTCATTTTTGGGGCCTGGGCCGGAATAGTAGGAACATCTTTAAGCCTGTTAATTCGTGCTGAGTTAGGTCAACCTGGTTCTTTAATTGGGGACGACCAAATTTATAATGTCATTGTCACTGCTCACGCTTTTATTATGATTTTCTTCATAGTTATGCCTATTATAATTGGAGGATTTGGTAATTGATTAGTGCCTTTAATGTTAGGTGCCCCTGATATAGCCTTCCCTCGTATAAATAATATAAGTTTTTGATTATTGCCTCCGGCTTTGACCTTACTTTTATCTAGTAGTATAGTTGAAAGTGGGGCAGGAACTGGATGAACGGTTTATCCACCTTTATCGGCAGGAATCGCACACGCAGGTGCGTCCGTTGATCTGGCAATTTTCTCGCTTCATCTCGCTGGGGTTTCATCTATTTTAGGTGCTGTGAATTTTATTACAACTACTATTAATATACGATCTAGTGGTATAACTATAGACCGCATCCCTTTGTTTGTTTGGTCTGTTCTAATTACAGCTATTTTATTACTTCTTTCTCTTCCTGTATTAGCTGGAGCCATCACCATGCTTCTTACGGATCGAAACCTTAATACTTCCTTCTTTGACCCTGCGGGAGGGGGAGACCCAATTCTCTATCAACACTTATTCTGGTTCTTTGGGCATCCTGAAGTTTATATTTTAATCCTGCCTGGGTTTGGGATAATTTCTCACATTATTAGCCAAGAAAGAGGTAAGAAGGAAGCTTTCGGTACTTTAGGTATAATTTACGCTATACTAGCCATTGGACTCCTAGGGTTTGTTGTATGAGCACATCACATGTTCACAGTTGGGATAGACGTTGATACCCGAGCTTATTTTACAGCTGCTACTATAATTATTGCTGTCCCAACAGGAATTAAGATTTTCAGTTGGCTAGCTACTCTCCACGGAACTCAACTCACTTACAGCCCCTCTCTTTTATGGGCTCTTGGGTTTGTCTTTTTATTTACTATTGGTGGGTTAACAGGAGTAGTCTTAGCTAATTCCTCACTCGACATCGTTCTCCACGACACATACTATGT
>CASGGR010000106.1:0-14071 GCA_949318235.1 Ecdyonurus torrentis | reverse complement strand
AAAGAAAAAAAATCCTGTTTTACTGTACTCAGATGCAAAGATCTGCTTTATATTTAATTTTTTAGAATAAATTGAACATAATTACTTTAATTTATAGTTAGAAATCTAAAATATAAATTACAATTAAATCTAAGTCAAACCACATTATATTGATATAATTTAATAATAAATATAAAACTATATATTATTAGATATTAAAATAAATTTAGAAAATGTAACATCTTATTTTCTTAGTTATAATAATAAATAAAATCAAATATTGTACCTGAAGGAAAATATTTTGTAACAAAAATATTAAAATAGGTAAAAAAATAAAATACATAATATATATATATATATATATAGATAACTAGTTGAATATTATGTATTGTATTATTGTATTGTAATATATGAAAATGAAGCAAACTTATTAAAAACAAGTAAAAAATAAAAGCAATCTTGGAGGTTATCGGTTTAAAAAAATGCTTAAAAATGACTATGGCTTAAAACACGTAAAAGTATGTCTAGTATTTCTCATTGAAATTTCTCAAAAATTGGTGGAGTAGTTTTCTCAAAAATCGAAAAAAAACGTGTTTTTCCCCATAAGCGTAATGTTAAATTAGGGGACCCTTGGCTTTCCCCGCGTCTCCCCGCGCGCTAAACCGATAACCTCCATTTTAAATGCATTCAAGTTCAAAAAAAAAAAAAAAAAAAAAAAAAATGATTATAACAAAATAATAAATAAATAATATATTATAATAAATAATAATATAATGATAATAATATAATAATTATATAGAATATAATGATTATAATAAATTTAAAATTAAATAATAGCAGAAACCATCCCCTGGTCTTAGCATAGTGAAGAGAGTCCTATAACTTGGAGACAAAGAGACATTGCAGAGATTTCAGCACCAAACTACAAGAGATTGCAGAGTAAGTGTCTTTGTCAGTCATCTTCACAGACTTACATATAATATATGTGTACAATATACCAATATTTGAACTCATCATTCATAAGTGATAATCATATATGTAAGATATATCAATATATCATCAATAATACTCTTATCTTAGCCACAAGTAAATAATTTCTATTTCAGTTCAGATCTACTTTCTTTATTGCGCGAAATATCAACTGGTACAACTTGATTACAAAAATACATAAAATGTTTAAAAAATATTTTATTTCATAGTAAAAGTCTTTTATGTATTTGTCAATATATTTAATTAAATCTATAAATAGAAAAATAAATACTTAAGTGAGTGAGTGAGTGAGTGAGTAAGTAAGTAAGTAAGTAAGTAAGTAAGTAAGTAAGTAAGTAAGTAAGTAAGTAAGTAAGTAAGTAAGTAAGTAAGTAAGTAAGTACCCGAGTAGAACGCTAAGTATGACATTTCTATGATTTTTCAATGAAATTTCAATGAAATGTCCCATAACGATGACACAACTGCGATTTAATGAAGACAAAGTATGACAAAGTCACAAAAATAATTTTTTTAAAATGTCTAACAATGAAATTTCGATGACAAAAAGACGACATAACGACGACATGAAATTTTTTGTTTTTACAAAAATGAAATAAGTATGACAGCAAAAAATTATTGATGAAATAACGATGGCAGTTTTATTTTTCAAAAACCTAAATGCGACACAACGACGACAACGATTAAAATTCAATATGTATGAAATAACGATGACACGAAGAAATAATAATTTAAATTATTATTTCTTCGTGTCATCGTTATTTCATACATATTGAATTTTAATCGTTGTCATCGTTGTGTCGCATTTAGGTTTTTGAAAAATAAAACTGCCATCGTTATTTCATCAATAATTTTTTGCTGTCATACTTATTTCATTTTTGTAAAAACAAAAAATTTCATGTCGTCGTTATGTCGTCTTTAAGTCATCGAATTTTCGGTTTTAGCTGGTAGATTGATAGAAAAATATCATATTATATATATAATTAAATATTTAATCTATATTAATATAACGTGTTTGATTAAAATTACTACTGACATAATTATATATATAGATTTTTTTTCCTATGTGCAAAAATGCATGCTAACGGTTTCGGAGTGTGTATTTTTCAATATTGTAAAAAAAAAATAATTATTTTATATTATATTAGTTATTAATGTAATGAAATTTAATATTTTACTAAAAATTATGCCAATCTAAATCAGCTTTAAATATAGTCAATGTGCTTATTATTAACTCTATAAGCGTAACAAAAATTGTTAAATTGATTGAATTTTTATTGTTATATATTTCTTAACACGCGTACGATAAGGCAAATTAATTGCAAGCATTAAAAGAAAATTTAAAAAAATGTATTATAAATATGTTTCAAACAATTCAAAATTTAGTATTGCATAAATATATGGAAAGTAATAATTTAGTGCCAAAACTGACAATTATTATAATCACTTATATAGCTTTTTTTTAATGCATAAAATAATGCATAAAAAATATTATTAAAGCGGTTATTTCACCAATATATTTTCTATTATTGATATCTTATATTTATTTAATGATTTTACAAAGTATTTAAAAAATTCTAGGAAATTTCTTTATAATTTAAATTTAATAAAATCTATCGCGACTTATGACGTCACAAGTCGCGAATCCGACAACGCTGCCGGCAGCTCCCTCTGCCTTCGCCGTCTGCCTGTGTCTCGGTCTCGGCGCAAGCGGCCGAGCGCTGGCCGAGCGCGAGCGAAGCTGCTGCTCTGCTGGCTGCTATGTTTGCGTATTAGTTGAAAGAAGAAAAGAGAGTGGTTGAATATTATTATTATTATTATTTATTCTATAAAAGAAATTTCAGGATATTAATGATATTATACAAATGTGGTTCGTGCGGTTGCCGCGAGCTGAATGATTCCTATATTACTCACCCAACATAACAGTTGATCACAGACTAGATTCATTTATTATTTTCAATATATATGCATGTAATAAATAATAATAAATATGCGCACACACATGACCCCTTCATGATAGGAAACTATGGGAACTCGGAAATGTATAATGATGCATAATTTATGCTATAGAGTTACATATATATAAATGTAGCAAAAATTACGTAATTTTTTCCGTGCGTACCTGTGAATATATAAAAGCAATAAAAATGTATTAAAAAAAATCAGAACAATATTATGACATATATATATCCCGCGTGACATGCGGGGGTGGATATTATAAATTTAGATGCCGCTACATACGGTACCTCCGCATAATACAGGGTACGGCACAATATATAGGCATGATACTCTTTGCCAAAAGAAGTAACAGTTACAAATAATAAATCATTGATTTTCCAGGAGAAGTCAACATTTCTTTTTTTTCTTTTTTTTTTACTTTACTTTTTTTTCTCTCTTTTTTTTCCACATTTTTTTTTCTTTTTTATATCAAATTTTCAGAGGAAGAAAATTATTTAATGTAATAGTAGAGCTGTAAAAAACTCGAAAATTCTTTAGACCGAGTTGACAACTTTTAGACCGGTTTGACTCGAAACTCGGTTTCAGCTCGAAATCAAGCTAAAAAACTCAAAAACGAGCCAAAGCTCGAAAATCAAGCTAAAACTCGAAAAATCGAGGTTCGGGCTAAAGCTCGAACACGAGTTTTTTGAGCCCAAATACAAAAGCTCGATTTTTTAAAAGCAAATTTCTTCTTATTTCAATGATAATTTCGAAATTAATTTACATAAATGCCTAATTTTATTTTAAAATGATCTAGTAATGTTAAAATATTTAAATTTGGTACGACAATGATAAAATGGTATTTTTTTATGCATTTTGCAATATGCCAACATGAAGTTATATTGACCAATGTCCATCTTAATATTTTTTATTTATTTTTAATTTTAGTTATTATTACTATTATTTGCATTTAAATTAATAAATTTTGCCTGCGGCACAATCAGCATTATTATTAAATGTTGTTTGAGATTTGTGGACAATGGCATCCTGTCAAAACATTTTTAGAATCTCGATTATCGCAAAAAAAAAAAAAAAAAAAAAAAAAAGTTTTTGGACCGATTTTAACACAATATAGCTCGTGAATTTTGACGACTCGTTTACGGTCTCAACTCGAGCTGGCTCGTTTTCGAGCTGAAAACTCGAAAAAGCTCGAAACTCGGTTTGTTTGGGTTGACGAAACCGAATACTCGAAAATGTTGGACCGAGTTCGATTTCAGCTCGGTTTAAATTTACAGCTCTAATTTTTACTCCTGTGTACACTAAATTGTAACAACGTGTAATAAATACATTAAATTTGGTGGGTCGAAAAAAAAAAAGAGGTCCATACTTTTTATGTGGCTGCGGCCGACGCGCACGAACCGATGTTGGAGGGCACACAGAGCAGTAACTATTTGATACAGACACTTGAATTTTTTTATAGCTGTATTAATGTTACTGTACTTTTGATTTATGGTCTAGCAACGTGTGACACGAGTCACAAATTTCTGTAACAAAATCATGAAAAATGGAAAAAGTCATTTTTTGCACTGGAAATAAATCCCCGTAACTTTCACGCGATTGAACTTTTTTTCATTTTTATGACGTTTCATGATCATATTAACATTTCTCCCGCATATGCCAAATTTCTTATGCCACAGTTTTTATGTTGGCGATTTAGGGCACAATTTGGGCTGCTTTGGGCAATTAGTCCCAGAATTTGGGCAGCTATTTGTCAAAAGTTATAAGACTTTTAAATATGTGACCTTAAAAAACATTTCTCTCGCATATGCCAAACTTGTATTTTTAGCCTATATCTGCAAATGTGGGCTCTTTATTTAGGGCAGGGCTTCAATAATTTTGGGCAATGTGTTTTAATGGTGAAAATGCATTAGTTCAGATTAAAATCTTATTTCAGCTAAATTTTGTATGACGTCACCCGAGTAAACATTTCTGCCGCATATGCCAACTCTTTATCTTTTTGGGCACCTAAAACAAAATTGTTATTTCAATTAAATAAAATGAGGACAAATTTGGGCACCCTATTATTATATATAAAAATTACATAAAGCCACTAAAAACAGTAAAATTAAAAATTGACCTATGACGTCATCAAATATCATTTCGCTCGCATATGCCATAGTGAAATATTTTGGGCGCAAAAAAAAAAAATGCAGTTTAACAAAGTCCAATTAGGGACAATTTGGGCAGGCAATTGTATTCCTCTACACCTAATAGAAATGGAAGAAAAAAATAATACATAACATGTGTGTGACGTCACCAAAAATTATTTCTCTCGCATATGCCAATCCAAGAAATTTTGGGCGGTGAACAGAAATAAATGAGAGTAAGAAACTTAATGAAAGAACATTTGGGCAGCTAATTTCAATTCTCTATGCCTGTACTAGATATCTAAAAAAATATATTGAATATTGGAAGGAGTGACGTCATCAAAACATTTCACTCGCATATGCCAGCACTAAATATTTTGGGCCGTGCAAACACAAAATGAGTCTAAAGCAAGCTGAAGTAAGTAAAATTAGGGCAGCTAATCTTAGTTCTCCATTACTAATAGAAAAAATTAAAATAATATTTAAGTGACCGATATTTTCATGTTTTAGCGCGAAATATTTAAATTAATAATTTTTAAACAAATGTTCAAGTATTTCACATTTAATTTTTTTAACTTGAAATGAACAAAATAATAAACATAATAATATAAATTATAGAATTGAAAGCATATCATGAGATCGTAGATTTTATTGATAAGTGAGAGAGAGAGAGAGACAATTCCACGCTTTTTTTTATATTAAAAATTTAGAAATTTTAAATTGCAACTAACTTCAATTTAATTTAGAATATTACCTATCAGTCCTTTCATTATAAAACTATACAAATGAAAAATAAAAAGTATATAACTATTTAAATTTCAGTAATTTTGATATAAAGTAAAATTCTTTATATAAAATGATAAAAATGTTTTTTTTTCTATATGCAAATACAAAATATATAAATAACAAATATCTAGCATATTTTTATCTGAATTTCCTCAATAATGCATGCACTTTACTCTACTGCACAATTGCTATATTTTATGTTATATTAAAAATAATAAATTTATTTTAAAATTTTTGTTTCTAGAGGCACAATATTTTAGTAGCAATGTATCAGGTAAAAGTAAAAAGGAGTTGTATTGTAAGTCCTCACTAATCTTAATAAACGAGTCACTACTCTAAAAGTCATAAGAGAGCTGCAGTCTGTCGTCAGGTTGGCAGAAAAAGGCTGACCAGTGGGTAATTAATATTAACCACCTGAAAGATATAGCTAATTTTAATTAAAAAAAAATTGCGATTTTTTCCACATATCAAAGAAATTGTAGAAAAATAGCTAGTAATTTTTTTCTATTTTTCGTTAAGTTTATAAATAAAAATCTCCTTCTTTCTCTGCATCTGGCTCGCTCACTCGCTCTCATATCAATAGGATCTACGGTCTCATATGCTTTCAATTCTATAATTTATATTATTATGTTTATTATTTTGTTCATTTCAAGTTAAAAAAATTAAATGTGAAATACTTGAACATTTGTTTAAAAATTATTAATTTAAATATTTAGCGCTAAAACATGAAAATATCGGTCACTTAAATATTATTTTAATTTTTTCTATTAGTAATGGAGAACTAAGATTAGCTGCCCTAATTTTACTTACTTCAGCTTGCTTTAGACTCATTTTGTGTTTGCACGGCCCAAAATATTTAGTGCTGGCATATGCGAGTGAAATGTTTTGATGACGTCACTCCTTCCAATATTCAATATATTTTTTTAGATATCTAGTACAGGCATAGAGAATTGAAATTAGCTGCCCAAATGTTCTTTCATTAAGTTTCTTACTCTCATTTATTTCTGTTCACCGCCCAAAATTTCTTGGATTGGCATATGCGAGAGAAATGATTTTTGGTGACGTCACACACATGTTATGTATTATTTTTTTCTTCCATTTCTATTAGGTGTAGAGGAATACAATTGCCTGCCCAAATTGTCCCTAATTGGACTTTGTTAAACTGCATATTTTTTTTTCTGCGCCCAAAATATTTCACTATGGCATATGCGAGCGAAATGATATTTGATGACGTCATAGGTCAATTTTTAATTTTACTGTTTTTAGTGGCTGTATGTAATTTTTATATATAATAATAGGGTGCCCAAATTTGTCCTCATTTTATTTAATTGAAATAACAATTTTGTTTTAGGTGCCCAAAAAGATAAAGAGTTGGCATATGCGGCAGAAATGTTTACTCGGGTGACGTCATACAAAATTTAGCTGAAATAAGATTTTAATCTGAACTAATGCATTTTCACCATTAAAACACATTGCCCAAAATTATTGAAGCCCTGCCCTAAATAAAGAGCCCACATTTGCAGATATAGGCTAAAAATACAAGTTTGGCATATGCGAGAGAAATGTTTTTTAAGGTCACATATTTAAAAGTCTTATAACTTTTGACAAATAGCTGCCCAAATTCTGGGACTAATTGCCCAAAGCTGCCCAAATTGTGCCCTAAATCGCCAACATAAAAACTGTGGCATAAGAAATTTGGCATATGCGGGAGAAATGTTAATCATGATCATTTTATGATTTTAAAATAATTTTTAGGTGATAAAAGTTTTTTCAGAATTTTTAACGAATTCTGACCTCATGAGTAAAAATGGACTTTTGAGAAAAAAGGTCAACTTTGGTCCCAAATCAAATCTAATGGTATTCTACTTTCAAAATATTGAATTGTATATCAATAAACTCTTTATAACTTCTAGTTTTAGAATCTAAAGAGAAAATTTTGCGTATCTGTGTTTTACGGGAGTTGCAGCAAAATCAAAATATGCAAATTTTTGGGTTAAGTCACATTTGAAAAAAATTGAAAAATCGGTTCACTACAAAATATGATTTTTGAACTCCTCTATGCATGGGATGAATTTTGGTATATAGAAAAAAAAAAGTTTTTTTTGAAACATGCGTTTGGACTTTAGCGCATATTGCCCTACAGGCTCTCAACAGGCCAAGTCCAAACGCATGTTTTTAAAAAAAAAAAAAATTATTTCTACAGTATATACCAAAATTCATCCCATGCATAGAGGAGTTCAAAAATCATATTTCGTAGTGAACCGATTTTTCAATTTTTTTCAACTGTGACGTCACCCGAAAATTTGCATATTTTGATATTGCTGCAACTCCCGTAAAACACAAATACACAAAAAAAAATTCTTCAGATTCTGAAACTAGAAGCTATAACAAGTTCATTTATATATGATTCAATGTTTTAAAAGTATAGAGAGATACCATTAGATTTGGGTCCAAAGTTGGCCTCTTTTCTCAAAGTCAATTTTTTTCCATGAGATCAGAAATCGTTAAAAATTCTGAAAATATTGTTATCGCCTAGATAATGTTAACAAATTATAAAATGACCATGAAACGTCATAAAAGTGAAAAAAAGTTCATTCAAGTGAAAGTTACGGGGATTTAATTCCGGTGAAATATATGACTTTTTTTTTATTTTTTATGACTTTTTTACAGAAATTTGTGACACATGTCACACGTAGCACTGCCATAAATCAAAAGTAAAATTAAATTTGTACAACTAAAAAAAATTTCAAGTGTCTGTGTCAAATAGTTACTTCTCTGTGTTTCCTCCAACATCGCTTCGAACGCTCGGCCGCTGCAGTGTAAAAAAAAAAAAACTGGACCCGTCTGGTTTCCGGCCCACTAAATTCAGTGGGCCGGTATTTGGTAAATTTGGTATAAACACCTCTGAATAAGCTTCAAGGAAAAAAATTTTCAACGTGATCCGTGATAGGCGGGTGGACGGCGTTGGAGCCCGCGTGATTTAGCTCACACAAACTCTTTATAAAAATAAGAACGTTTTTCCCACGGACAATATGATATGTGGAGGTTTGAATCGTTTCATATAGTTTTTTTTTTTTTTTTTTTTACGTGCGTGCGTGCAATGCTTTTTATTTATTTTCTGTGCATTTTTATTATGCAACAAAATTTATTCAAATAATACATATTATAATATAATAATTCTTATAATATTGTACTAATTTTTCATTATTTAATAATAAATAAATCACGGCATATAGCGCTAACGAAAGTAAAAAGTTTTTGTATTAATTATTTACAGCGAACCGAGCTTTCGATGTCTCTCGGCATTCGGTCATGAACTCGCCGGTATGCAGTTTGCCCTCCACCTCGGTCAAAGACAAGATAAAGAGAAGCGCCAATCAGAGATTGAGAGGCGCGGCTTGACACCGCTCGCTTGGCTTCAATTGTTTTGTTTTCTGTATAGAGTAAAGGCCAGTTCAATATTTCGGGCTAATAATTTCACAATAAATACTTCAAAGTATCCTAAAACTAATTTCGAAAGAGAAAAAATTCTATCTTTAATGAGAAAGCCACAAAATTAATCCAAAAAAGTGAATTTTGAGAATTGCTCCGCCCCTCTCGAAAACAAAATTCCCATTGGTCACTGCTTATCACGTGGGCTCATGACGTCATTTAGTCCGATATTAGCGCGCAATGTTTAAATGCACTGCTTAGCATATGGGAACAAAATGCCGCATTGCATATTTCGGTGGTATTAATTGGTTCAAAAGAGATGAAAATTATTTTTATCGATCACAGTATTGATTCTTAGGGATACAATTATTGATTTTAATTGATTTTTGCAATGATTTATTACTAAATAATATAAATAAAAAATTATTTAAAAACTACTTGACGTGATATGCATATATCAAAAAGTGATTACTTTGAAAATGATTTCGCACTTACATTTGACCTTGTTGAAAGTTTTGATCAGGTACCTAGGTACTCAGCAACACACCCTATGACCTCTGGGACCTTCGATGGGACCTTTTGCCCGATTTGGGCAAAATATTAGGCGGTAAAAGTTGCGTTTTTTAAAATACTAAAATTAGTAACTAAAAAGCAAAAAAACTGAAACTTTGCAAAAAGGTGCATGATAAAATGTTTTTAATGTTAATGTACCTGAAAAATATGATACTTGAACCTTTGACCCTGATAGTACCCTGAGCTCGTCAACAAATAAAGATATCGAAAAATAAATTTCACCATCAAATTTAATATTTCATGTTTTATACAAAATGCAATCAACGTTTTTACCTGACAATACCCTTTGACCCTGAGGTTACCCTGAGTTTCAAATATGGAGGTAACAGCTAAAAATAATTTTCACTATTGTGTTTGTAGTCTCAAGTTATTGATTTCTAGTGAATAAAAATTGTCGATAACCTTATACCCTTTCACCCTGAGCTTACCCTGAGTTTCGAAACGAGAGGGGATGGTCACAAATAAATTTTACTGTTGTGTCTGTAGTAACGAATTATAAATTTTAAGTCCATTTAAGTTGACCATTACCTTACCCTTTCACCCTGAGCTTACCCTGAGTTTCGAATCGAGAAGGGATGGTCACAAATAAATTTTACTGTTGTGTCTGTAGTAACGAATTATAAATTTTAAGTCCATTTAAGTTGACCATTACCTTACCCTTTCACCCTGAGCTTACCCTGAGTTTCGAATCGAGAGGGGATAGTCACAAATAAATTTTACTGTTGTGTCTGTAGTGTCGAATTATGAATTTTAAGTCCATTTAAGTTGACCATTACCTCACCCTTTCACCCTGAGATTACCCTGAGTTAGGATTTAAGAGGTGGTAGCCGCACAAATAAATATAATATATAAATTACACTAAAAAAATTAAACCGAGACTACAAACTCAAAGATAAAATTTAGTTGTGGCTATTCGATCATCGCACGCTCTCGATTCGGAACTCAGGGTAAGATCAGGGTAAAAGGCTACGCGGTTTCAAACAACTTTAATTGACTATAAATTCATAACTCAACACTACAATTAAACACAACAGTCAAAATAATTTGTGACCATCCCCTCTCGATTCGAAACTCAGGGTAAGCTCAGGGTGAAAGGGTGAGGTAATGGTCTACTTAAATTGACTAAACATTCATAACTCAATACTACAGACACAACAGTAAAAAAAAATTGTGACCATTCCCTCTCGATTCGAAACTCAGGGTAAGCTCAGGGTGAAAGGGTAAGGTAATGGTCAACTTAAATTGACCTAAAATTGATAATTCGGCACTACAGACACCACAGTAAAATTTATTTGTGACCATCCACTCTCGACTCGAAACTCAGGGTAAGCTCAGGGTGAAAGGGTGAGGTAATGGTCAACTTAAAAGGACTTAAAATTCATAATTCGACACTACAGACACAACAGTAAAATTTATTTGTGACTATCCCCTCTCGATTCGAAACTCAGGGTAAGCTCAGGGTGAAAGGGTAAGGTAATGGTCAACTTAAATGGACTTAAAATTCATAATTCGTTACTACAGACATAACAGTAAAATTTATTTGTGACCATCCCCTCTCGATTCGAAACTCAGGGTAAGCTCAGGGTGAAGGGGTAAGGTAATGGTCAACTTAAATGGACTTAAAACTCATAATGCGTTACTACAGACACAACAGTAAAATTTATTTGTGACCACCCCCTCTCGTTTCGAAACTCAGGGTAAGCTCAGGGTGAAAGGGTATAAGGTTATCGACAATTTTTATTCACTAGAAATCAATAACTTGAGACTACAAACACAATAGTGAAAATTATTTTTAGCTTACCTCCATATTTGAAACTCAGGGTAACCTCAGGGTCAAAGGGTATATTGTCAGGTAAACGTTGATTGCATTTTGTATAAAACATGAAATATTAAATTTGATGGTGAAATTTATTTTTCGATATCTTTATTTGTTGACGAGCTCAGGGTACTATCAGGGTCAAAGGTTCAAGTATCATATTTTTCAGGTACATTAACATTAAAAACATTTTATCTTGCACCTTTTTGCAAAGTTTCAGTTTTTTTGCTTTTTAGTTACTAATTTTAGTATTTTAAAAAACGCAACTTTTACCGCCTAATATTTTGCCCAAATCGGGCAAAAGGTCCCATCGAAGGTCCCAGAGGTCATAGGGTGTGTTGCTGAGTACCTAGGTACCTGATCAAAACTTTCAACAAGGTCAAATGTAAGTGCGAAATCATTTTAAAAGTAATCACTTTTTGATATATGCATATCACGTCAAAAGTAGTTTTTAAATATTTTTTATTTATATTATTTAGTAATAAATCATTGCAAAAATCAATTAAAATCAATAATTGTATCCCTAAGAATCAATACTGATCGATAAAAATAATTTTCATCTATTTTGAGCCTTGATTTTACCGAAAAACTTGATCGCGGCAAGTATTTTTCCCTATGCTGCGTTACAAGTAGGACTAAATGACGTCACATTTTTATGACGTCACAAGAGAGCGGCCATATTCCTTTTTTATGGTTTCGCGCCATCGTAAAGAAATCTTGCTCTAATTTAAAAAATAAATTTTTCTCAGTGAAAAAAAGTATATTTCTGTGTTTTTGATTGCATTCTTAATCATTTAAAATAATAATTCAACTACATGGCCTGTACTCTATTGTCTTGCAAATATATAATAAATCCTTTTTTTTTTTTTTTCAAGAACTATTATTTTGTTATTCATGTATGTACCAAGCTAATAAGATATACAAATTTAAAAAAAAAAAATTAAATAATTTCTTGTATATTTTCTATTTTATTTTTTTGTTAAAAATATTTTATTATTGAAAGGAATTACGAGAGAGGTATATATTTTAATTGTAGTAAAATGTTTATGCATGCTGGCCGAGAGAGAGGAGCATAGCAGCGAGCAGCAAGCAGCAGCCAAGTTTCACGCGAGCCGATTACTTTGAGAGAGCGAGAAAGAATGAATGATTGTTGCGCGGACTGGCTGCGCGCAAGCATAAAAAAATCGTCTGCTATAAAATACACTGTTGCAACATCTCTTTTACCACTCTTCATTTTAAAAAACAAATTATTAAATTTAAATTATAAAGAAATTTCCTAGAATTTTTTAAATACTTTGTAAAATCATTAAATAAATATAAGATATCAATAATAGAAAAATATATTAAAATATATTGGTGAAATAACCGCTTTAAAGATTGCAAATACATTGTTGCGTTTAATTAATATTCAATACAAGCAATATATTTGATAAATACATATTATGATTAGAATCCTGTACAAAATCTTTGTGGTAGTGCAATGTAATATAGTAGCTTTTTCCGGTGACTCTCAGACTTGAAAAAAAAATTTCAAAGTCAAGAATTAATACCTATTTTTTCGTTTGTTTCGGAGGTTTTGATACTTTTTAGGGCAGGTAATAAAAGTTTTAATTATTTATAAAATATGTAATTTACTACAAAAATGACGATTTATTGTGTTTTCTGACTTAGATTTGCATAAAAGTATTCACTTGATTACAAATTAATTAAGAAATCTGCAAAACAAGTTTCAAGAGAGACTTAAAAAATGCTGGGTTACTGAGTTTGGAAAGCTTTTTTATATAATATAATGCGAGCTACACACGAAAGAAGAAAACTCCAACCCCGTATATAAAATTTCATGTTAGGCAGGTAGCATTTGGTATATAGGCACTAGATTTTATTAACAGGCAGGTCTCCGAGGTGGTCGCGCGGTGTACTTTGAAAGTTTGTCGTCGATATTTCATATTTTTACATTATTAAAATTATCCTGAAAATTTTTGTCATCTTTATTTCATACATATGTCATTGAAATTTCATCGATAATTTCTAGTAGTATAATTTTGTCGTCATTATTTCTCATTTATGTCATCGTTGTGTCATACTTATGTCATCGTTGTTTCATACTTATGTCATCGTTGTTTCATACTTATGTCATTGAAATTTCGTCGAAAATATTTTGCTCATTTTGCTAATATTTCTATTTTTTAACTCCATATAAATAACATGGGGCTAACGATGAAATAACGATGAAATGGGACACGTTTCATCGTTATTTCATCTTTGTGTCGCATTTATTTGTCATTCTTATTTCATCGTTGTGTAATCGTTAAAATTTTACTCGGGTAAGTAAGTAAGTAAGTAAGTAAGTATGTAAGTAAGTTAGTAAGTAATTTAATCAATCAATCAATCAATCAAAAATAACAACTTATAT
>CASGGR010000105.1:0-191585 GCA_949318235.1 Ecdyonurus torrentis | reverse complement strand
TGTTAAATTTTAAAATCCGATCGAAAGGGGAAGCGAGCGAGGAGCTGGCGAGAGCGAGCAAACCCGACAGTCAGCCATCAAAGCTCCCCCTATGCGTTAGCTATAGCATTGCGGCTACCATACCGTCTTAATTATATCATGTCAGTAACATAGGACACGCTAACTACTTCTCTGACATTTAATGTATGTTAAATTGTAAGTTTGAATTTTATATTTTTAGTATGTAACCTAGTATGCAACCAAAGCAAATGTGATTGTTATTGCATGTTGATTGTAGGAGACAGGAAATAAACAGATTTTGAATTTGAATTTTTGCTAGGAGGTCAAGCACTCACCAATGGCGTCTAGCTCGTCAATGAAGATGATCGCCGGCGCCTTCTCCTTGGCCAGGGCAAAGGCATCTCTCACCAGCTTGGCTCCGTCACCAATGAACATCTGGACCAATTGAGGGCCAGCTAGCTTCAGGAATGTGGACTTGGTCTGTGCAGCACATGCTCTAGCCAGCAACGTCTTGCCTGTGATAACATCAGTAATTAGGTAAAATGTGTACATATTTCACGATGTCCATGGTTGGCTATATGCAATTCATATTTAAATTTGAAACATCATTTGTTAGCCAGCCTAACATAGATATACCAGGGGAAAGAGAGAGAGAGAGAGAGAGAGAGAGAGAGAGAGATAGAGAGAGAGATAGAGAGAGAGAGAGAGAGAGAGAGAGAGAGAGAGAGAGAGAGAGAGAGAGAGAGAGAGAGAGAGAGAGAGAGAGAGACAAGAAATCAACCAAAATTGGATATCAAAATTGAAACCTTTTGAAGTTACAAGTAAAAACCCTTTTTTTTTCTTCTTTAGTTTTATGAAAAGTCTACTATAGTTGTTATCACCTGGCACAATTATTTTCCTCAGTTTCCATTATTTTATTTTTTACAATGATGCTTTGCATGAGGCAACTTTTATTGAGTCCTCACTTTTTCTATGATGCTCAACTTATAAATCAATCTATTTGTACTGAAATCAATTTTAAGCACCGTAACTTACTTTTTACAATGAAAACTTAATGGCTTCAAACTTGTAAGCATTTTTAAATATTAAAAAAAAAAAGTAATAAATAAATAAATAAAATAAAAACCTTCTATATGGTTACAGTTTAAAAAAAATTTGTAAAAATTGGATCACTTAAAAGCAGAACACTTTGAACAAAAAAAGTTGTGTCATATCCTAACAAACCTGAAAATCAACGTTGATTTGGCCGTAATCGTTGATTTCTAATTTATTTTCCATTCACAAAATGCCTCTGGCAGTCACTGACATCACAGCTTGCCAGGTTTACCCGCCAGTAAACCGGGCGAGCTGTGACGTCAGTGACCGCCAGTGTCATTTTGTGAATGGAAAATAATTTAGAAATCAATGACTCCGGCCAAATCAATGTTGATTTTTAGGTTTGTTAGGATATTACACAACTTTTTTGTTCAAGGTGTTCTACGCCTTTAAAGTATACTTTTTAGAGCTCCTCAATGCATAGGATGAAATTTGGGACATAAAAAAGGTGGTTGAATTTTCAAAACTTCACCTGTAGAAAGCATATTATAGTGTGACCAAAAAACTAAAAGATCTGTCATTTTGATTGACAATACCCTGAAAGAGGAATAGAGTAGAGGAGGCTAGACAAAATATAATTATGTGTAGATCATCTCACTCAAGCAGGTAGCTTGCAAGCCATGGTTTTTAACAATAAGTTATCTTTGATACCTAGCTGTCACATTCAAAAAGTAGGGGAGAGTGGGGTCATACGGGTCACTTGCAAAACACATTTTGTGAATTTTAAACTGTTTGAATTGTGGTAGGATGTTCAAATTTTTACCATTTGATGTCATAAGCAGGACGTGTTTGTAAAAGTGTTTGTTGAACAATTGAGCCTCATCATTTGGGAAAAAAACAAGAAGGCATTTTTGAAGCCAAAAAAGTTAGTTTTCTTTTTTTTACATTTTTGCTAATAAAATAAAAAATAATGTTTCCCCATTCCAAATTTTTTGTGAGAACATGTCTTAATATGTTACTTACATTATACTATAAAATTTATTTCATTAATTTATCTACAATTTTTGATATTCATGTATAAAGTGTACAGCCTACCATGGGGCGATGTGGGTCATTTTTACGGGGTCATGTGGGTCAGCTTCATTGTACTAGTTATGATCACTTTTAACCAATTGTAAGTTAATATTTAATTTTTTTGATTTAGAAAATGGTGAGAGCATACAGAAGAAAAGGTAAAAGTTTGGATTAAGAAGCTATTTTGCAGGCCATCATTGATATGAAAGCTGCGGAAACTTCAAAGTAAGACCAACGGCCAAGCACTATAACATTCCCAAGAAGATTAAGCAATTTCTTGTAATTGTACTGAGACAGAAAAAACAAAATAAAAAAGAATTTCTTTTGCCAATTACTGAGAAAAGTGTCACAGTTACAGGATCAGGTGTAGTTTCAATTTTAAAATTTTTAAATGATCCAGAGATTACAAAATCTGCTGAACGTCCATACACAGAATTCCTCACATTCAAAAGTAATTTGTCTACCTACATATTTTCAGAGTGCTAGACCTTTTAGAATAAGTAGTGCACCCCCTTAAAACATTAATAATCTTAATACTCTAAAATTTATATATAAAAAAAAAAAAAAAAAAAAAAAAAAAAAGCTAAATCTTGTATAAAAATTTAATCGCTTGGTGACAAATTATTTTTTACTAGGACTAATTTGCTTATTTTAACTTTAAAATTGTAACACATTATGAAATAATAAGTGTACCCTTTGAAATAAAATAAAACAAGACTCCTAAATATGTATCTAGTGCCTTTTATTGGAGTGACCCACATGACCCCAAAAATAAACCACATGACCCCACGGTTTTGCAAGTTGTGAGTGAAAACATCTTTTTGTATTTTAAAAAATTAAGGGACAAAGAGTTGGCACAGATCGTTCAAACTTTTGGAGTTTGTGTAGGAATAGATGAACTAAATTACCACATTTTTTATAACATCATACATCACAAATTAAAAAATACAAAAAATAAAATGTGCAAAGTGACCCGTATGACCCCACTCTCCCCTATAGTTTGGCGCGGTGTCACTAGCCATCAATATATAAAAATTAGATAAAGAGGTTGTTTTAAAAATTTGAAAAATATGAAATTTAAAGACTAAATTCTTGCAAAAACTTATTAGGATTAAAAGTCGAAAGCATGTCATTGTTAACTTCTACCAAGAAATGCAGAAGAGGAAAAGATGAAGATGTGTTAGCTCTCTTGGTTTGCTACCATGGCTAGCACAGGACAACGGTCAATTTCTTAGCGATTTTAGTTGGATAGGATAAGAAATTGACCGCTGTCCCGTGCTTTAACATTTTTGTACCAGCACTGGTCAGACTATATCTGACCACTATATACTGCTGGTCAGCCTATATTAGTCTCTTGGTTTGCTACCATGGCTGTATGTTAAAACTACATTTTTGTACCAGCACTGGTCAGACTATATCTGACCACTATATACTGCTGGTCAGCCTATATTAGTCTCTTGGTTTGCTACCATGGCTGTATGTTAAAACTACATTTTTGTACCAGCACTGGCCAGACTATATCTGACCACTATATACTGCTGCTCAGCCTATATTAGCTCTCTTGGCTTGCTACCATGGCTGTATGTTAAAACTACATTTTTGTAGCTGCACTTTAGTTGGTTGGTCAGATTATATAAGGAAATCACTGCCAAGTCTAAAGTGCAAGACTAACCTGTGCCAGGAGGTCCGTACAGCAAGACTCCCTTGGGGGGCTGTATGCCGAGGTTCTCGAAGCGTTCCTTGTGAGTCATGGGCAGCACCACAGCCTCAATCAGCTGTCAATCAATCAAACACTCAGTTAGGTTGCACAGCATAGGGCAAGTAGAACTATGTCAACACAATGTAATGTAATCTGATTTTTACAACTAATGAAAACACTTATAGAAATAAATGAAATATTAATCATGTTATAAAAACATGAAACAAGGTATGAGACTGGCGGAAGCAAGTGAAGTATGTCAGGATAGGAAGTTGTGGAGGTCTATCACTGGGTCAGGATAAAACATCTGTGTTGTTGGCTTACCCCGAAAGGGATTTATAGCGTCATGATATGTATGTATGTATGTATAAAAACATGCAAAAATCAGTTGTTTTTTTTTGTATGTGTGAAACCTGTTAAAGCAGGCACACAATAGACCTGCTGTGTTTCAACTACTGCCTATGTTAGCTGCTGTACTGTACGTAGCTACCTCTTGCAGTGTCACACACAAAAGCAGCCACACAATAGACATGATGTTAGCAGCTGTACTGACCTCTTGAATCTGCTTGTCCAGACCTCCAATATCCGAATACTGCTCCGTGGGTCTCTCGTCCACCTCCATGGCCTTGACTCTGGCATCGTACTCGGCAGGCAACGTCTCTAAGATGAGGTACGAGTCTTTATTGACGCCCACTAAGTCCCCTGGCTTCAGTTTCTCTGCGTCCACCAGGCCTATCACTGGTAGGAAGTATGTCTGCAAAGACAATGAAATTCAATCAGTCATTCAAGCTACGTCTCCTGTCAGTGAGGACTTGACTTGCCTGTCTGGTGGAGGTCTTGATGACGGCACACTTGCCTTTACGTTGAGCGTCTAAGTCCACCACAGAGCCGTCCTCCTCCCCCATGTCCTGGGGGTCTACGTCCAGCAACTACAACAAACATTTGTCTTTGTTATGCATAGTGCATGCATATTGTAACGTACTGGTAGGTAGGTACTGTACACATTTTGTCAAAGAAAAGTTTATTATATTGCCTTCAGAGTAAAGGCAATAGAATAAATTTTCCTAACAGAGTCTGTCTGAACACTGTACACAGTGTGTACAGTGTACACAGTGTGTACAGTATGTCTGTACACTCACAGCCAGCTTAAATTTAACATCAAATGTACCTCAATGACGTTGGACACAAGGTACGGCAGCGTCTTGTTCACTTTGATCTTCTCTGCATTGTCCTTGATCTTGTCGTTCTGCGCCTGCAGCTCGTGGGAGATCCTCATGACCTCACTCTTCATGATCTTGATCTCATTGTCCAGCAGTCTGGTGCGACCAATCACCTCGTCTGTGGCCATGCGCAGCACCTCCTCACCCAGGCACTCCTAACAACACAATAACATTAATGTGTAAGGCCTATGTCAGTGGCCATGCCTCACCCAAGCACTCCTAAGACCACAATAACATTTAAGTATTGTTCACATGTGGTAAAAACTTAACGTCCGTAGACGTCCGTCGTCGGGTATTGACGGAAACTGACGGTTACGCGAATTTGTTTGTTTCACATGAGAAAAAAATTCGCATTACTGCGCATGCGCGGGAAAACTGACGGATACTGACGGATGGAGCTGCGCTTTTGTAAACAAATGCAATCGTTCACATGCACCCGTCAGTACCCGTCATTTTGACGGATAGTGACGGGTAGAAAAGCTGGGTGTTGCCAGCTTTGCCCGTCAGTATCTGTCGGTATCCGTCAGTTTTAAAACCATGTGAAAGGGTTCGCTTTTTTACATTATAAACATGTTGCAACAATACTTTTTCAACTTTGTTTACCCGTTGACGTCCGTCGACGGACGTAGAATTTTTGCTCCATGTGAATGATACTTAATGTGTAAGGCCAATGTCAGTGGCCATGCCTCACCCAGGCACTCCTAACATCACAATAACACTAGTGAGTGAGTAAGGCCTATGTCAGTGGTCATGCGTAGAATATTAAATATTTCTGACCTCAGTGCAGCAGTTTTCACAAAAACACGCTCTGTATGGACTTTTAACGTGTTAAATTACTAGATTTTGCTGTTTAAAAAAGGTGAAAGTTGTCTAAATATGATTTCTGACCTTAGGAATGACACTATTTTTATTTCTTTTTTGAAACTTGAACAGTAAATTTAAATTTTGGCTTCCATTTTACAGTATGTAATTAAGGAATGTTTTAGTGAAAGTATGTACATATGTATGCGATATACATATGTACAATGTTTGAACAATCACGGATCATTATGTGTGTGTATATGTATATATAAATATGTAAAGTGTATAATGTTTAAGAAATTAATTTCGGAAAATATGAATCTCGCGAAGTCATTCGTCAAACAGAAGTTATTTATTTTTACTGTAAACTCTAAGTATGTACATACGTATTTCACTACTCTACGGCCATTACATATTACTTAAATGTATCCTTATTTATATTAACAGTTGGTTACTTTGAAGACTTCCTAATAAAATATGAATATTTTAAAAATGAGCCAAATTCTTGTCACTACAAAAGTCCCATGTCATTCAAACACCAGTATTTACTTTCTTCTATATTCTCACATTTTCACATATGGAGGCCAAAGCTTTACAAAAATTACGTAGCAGAAGTTTTGAAAAATTGAAATATACATAAAAACGCAGTAAAAATTAACTTAATACTACTTAAAATTATATTTACCTCGGAATCTTCCCAGATTGACCTGTCTTCTAATGACGCCATGTTTTTTTAAACTGCTGGCGAAAACAAATGACCTACGAAATGCGTAAAACTAATGCTGTTCGTAAACCCTGTTCTCTGCTCCTAAAATGACGATCACCTTTGGTTATTCAAATGGAATGCGCATTTTTTGGTGCAAGAAAACAGGGTTTACGAACAACACTAGTGTGTTAAAAAACTAATTTTTTTTTACTTAAAAAATGCGCAGTACATTTAAATAACCCGTAGCTGCGATAGCTGCGCATAGCTGATCGTCATTTTAAAAACATAAATCATGATTTTCGAACAGTTCAAAAACAGGCAGGGGGAATATTAATGTTAAACCAATCATCGTTGTTAGAAAAAGCCGGCATATCGAAAACTGGTCAATTTTTTCTTATTTGTGTGAATCAGTGTGAAATTAAAATGCGTAAAATGGAAAGGTAAATACTAATATTTTGCAATTAATTAATATTAATTTGTATATGATGAGGATATGTGTATTAGTTTTTTTAATTTTTAAGCCGTTATAAGTATAAAATTTGTAATTAAAAGTATTACGTTTGGTGACGAGGAAAAAAAGAAGAAAAGAACTCGTTTGCTTATATTTTATTGGCGTTCACACTTTTTTTTTTTTTTTTTTTCTTATCTTTTTATATTAAATGATCGTTCTTTTAATTAATGACAAATATTATAAGAATACATTACAAATATTAATTATGTATAATTGATGTGATTTCAACAATAAAATGCATTTATTAAAACATATTTTAGGTCAATATTTTTAACTGCATGTGAATTACATAAAATACCTTTTTTTTTTTTCGCGCAAATCCTCGTCCTATATATAGTGTATGCACATAAAACGTCATATTTATTGTGATTGGAGGCCATACTGGAGTTGGTGCATAACATTGCTCAGCATAGGACAAACTACATTTAAGCCAACTTTCTTATTATTAAAGCCAATTTTTTTTTTATTATTATTTTTTGACTGCTGTAGTACATTTTTTTTTTCCTTTCATGATAGTTTGATTTTTATTCACTGTGTGCTATATATACTGTGTGTTTGTTCACAGCCGGACAGCTAGGACGTGTGAAGGATCATGTGAACACCAGTTGAGCTATAGGACTGCTCGCGGTGTTTAATAGAGAGAAACCTAACGGTGTCCACCCTCTTTTCGGAGGTTCAACATATCTCTATTAAACACCGCGAAGACAATTCAGTGCCAAAAGTGACAACAACAAAAAGTAAGTAAAACGTTTTTTTTTTTTTGCTATTTTAATGTTCTCCTATTTAATTTTCTTATTGTCAAATAAATTATTTATTAAAAGTAAATAAATAAAATTAATTAAATAAATAGAAATATCATAAAAATAAATAAATAATAATAATAATGATTTTATTGAGCAAATAAATACAATACAATATTGCACATAGTCAAAAGAGAATGCTCAACAGGAGATCAAAAAAGGCAAAGCCCATACAAAATTTGATATCCAAAATAAGAGAAAAGTAAAGGAGATACATGATATTAGACAAAGATAAAAACTAGATGCTAGTTTTAAATTTAGATGCAGATAAATTTCTGACACTAGCCTCCAACTTATTGTATAATTTAACACTGCGGGGAAAAAACGAGGTATTGTAATACGCTGCTGAGATACGGGGAACAACATATTCTACACTATCCCCTCCGCGCAACTTACTATATAGGCCTTGTACGTATGGAGAGTCTAGCGTCAGAGAAAATTGGCATGTCAATATCCCCCAAAAGACACTTATGCAGAAAAATTACATCTTGTCGATACAACACATCACTAATTGGGGGAATTTTACACATTTGATTACGAGTTTTACTATTATGTTTACGTTTTGTTCCATTGTCATAATGGAACGAATTTTTGCCAAGAATTAGACGCGTGGCACTATTCTGAACCTTTTCCAGTTTTTTAAGGTTAAGGGCAGTGACAGGGTGCCACGCCGGAGTACCGTATAACAAAACTGGACGAACAAGAGTTAGATAAGCCATTCTTAGCGCCTCACGTCTAGTACCTGTAAGAGATCTACGTAACATACCAATAATTTTAAAGGACTTTGCAATAGCTAAATTGACATGAGTATTCCATTTTAAGCAAGTGGTCCAACACAGGTTTTTTTAATTTTTAAGTTCATTAAGTATTTTTAATTACTTTTTTTTTTAATTGAAAAATGACTTCACTTACGCATGTGAGCATATGAAAAAGCTGCCCACTGTGACATCATTTTGCAAATTTACAATTTACAAAATTAAAAATTCACATATCGCTGTTGTTCCGCTATATTGACCAATGTCCACTTGACCTTGAAAATTATTTTTTGCTGCAAATGACCTGAAATGCAAAAATTCAAAATCTGGGATCGATCCGACGATTTTTATTTTTTCAAGGTCAAGTGGACATCGGCCAATAGAGCGGAACATCAGCGATATGTATCGATACAGGACAATATATATGCAGTACAATTAAAACCTAAATTTGTTGTTGTTGCTGATTTGTGACAATCCACGGCAGAGATGAAGGTAAAGTTAGCTAGAAGAAGAGGCCTCTCATTCTACGTCCCATGCCTTGTTTGTCGTACAACATGTTAAATTTGTTGATAAACTGGTTGATGTCGTTGCAGCCCTTGGTTATCGTGCCCAGGTACGTCATCAGACCAACGTCGTTGCTTTGCTGCAACAATCACAAATACGTTTGTTAGCAACGAAACAACAGTTAAATAACCATATCTGGATGGCTTCTATATCAAAATCTAAAAATAAAATTTTGAATGATCATTCACACACAGACACAAGACATAATATATTCAAACAAGGCTAAGCCTTATTGTTTGTCGATGTTATTTGACATTTGAAAGTTGATAGTAACAGCTACCTATGATAACATTTTCAGAACCCCTGACCATCAGATAAGAGAGAGGAATTGAAATTAACATGGGCTCTTATGGGACAAAAAAGGTTATAAAATAATAATTTAAAATCTAGCATGGTGACCCTCTAAACGTTTTACATTTTTGAAGCTTCTAATGTATATCACTGTGTGAAATTTCAGATTTTTCTTTCTTTATAATTTTTAGTCAAATCCTGCAGTAGCTGATTAAGGAAAAACCATCATGGTTAGGATCAATAGAAAAAGATAGAAATAGCATCAGTGCTGGCCTCACTTACCACAGTAGAGAGAGGTTGAGGTCTCACATGGCACACAGTTTAGTTATAATGTTGTATAGGGTGTATGCATTCATGTTAAAGTCGCCGCCATGTTGGATAAATCAATAACATGGGTGACATAGGGAAAAAAATCATTTTGCCAGTTTAAAAACAATATGCAATATTTTTGAGAGCTTGGATGTTGTAAATATGTTGAATTAGTATCTCAAGTATGTGAGAAAAATAACATGAACAAAAAATGAAACGATTTCCCAAAGAAAATTGGCTTAAACGAAGTTTGTCCTATGCTGAGCAATATGTTATTCACTACTCCAGTATGGCCTCAAAGCGCAATAAATATGACGTCATCCGCATACACCCTATAACTGAGAGCTTTTGTCATCATAATAACATTATCAATCAAAGAAGAGATTTACTTGAGCACATCACAGTACAGTACAAGACTACACACTGCTCAGTGATGTGCTCAAGTAAATCTCTTCTTAATTGATTTGTATACAAGTTAGCAGCTTCAGTAGCCAGTTATGTGTAATCCTGGTGACGAGCTGTTTACATTGAACTGGCTACTGAAGCTGCTAACTTGTATACAAATAAATATTGAAGAGATTTACTTGAGCACATCACTGAGCAGTGTGTAGTCTTGTACTGTACTGTGATGTGCTCAAGTAAATCTCTACTTTGATTGATAATGTCATTACAATGACAACACTTATATAAACATTATAACTGTGTGCCGCGTGACACCTCCACCTCTCCATACAACTTCTACTGTGCTAAGTAAGGCCAGCACTGATGATATTTCTATCCATCTCTTTCATAATATAACAACACTTCTTAAATTTACAATGTTATTCTTATGAGAAAAGCACGCTCTGAATTTGAAAGGTAAAATAGCTTACTTTTGTACAACCTTTTAACCTATGATATACTAACTATAATCGAGGAAATTGTTAATTTAATAGCAGATGATCCTGAGATCTTTCTCAGTATCTATGCTGATGATTTGGCTATTATATGTAAAAACTTAGAAAAATTACAGAAAATTTTGGATAAATTTATAGTTAAATGGGCCTCTCTAAATGGGTTAAAAATCAATGCGAATAAAACAAAAATTATGAAGTTTAAATATGCAAGTGGTGGCCGTCCAAAAACAAACCCTCCTCCAGAAAATATCTACTGTAATGGAACTAAATTGGAGTTTGTAAGCTCATTTAAATATCTAGGTATTACCTTACAGCAATCAGGCAAGACATTTGCAGCTCATGTCAAAGATAGAAGCAAAAGTGCCATCACAGCATCCTTCACCATATCAAACGTACATTTGCTATCTCTGAAAACGGCCATAAAACTTTTTCACCTGAAAATATCACCTGTAGCATCTTATGGAATAGAGATTTTCTGGTCATATCTAACCATCACAGACTTCAACTTATTAGAGTCTGTAAAATCTCGTTTTCTTAAGAGAGCAATGTGCCTCTCAAAATATACAAAATCTAGACTAGTTTATGAACTTTCAGGAGAGGAGTTTTATGTACGTGAGCTGAGATTAAAATTTAATTTGCCAGAAACTGAAAGTTTTATTAAGTTTGTTCAAATTAGAGAAAATAAAACCGATAATATTAATCTATCATTTTATAATACACCAGCTTTAAAAAATGATACATGGAAAAACTCAAATCAGAGTGCCGAGGGCACTGGTCAACATGTATAATACTGTTATTTGATCTTGATATTAGGTATATGTAATGTTTATGAGTTGAATGTTTAGATGTATGTTGTACACGCATTGTGTTTAATAAAAAAAATAAAAAATTTCAAAATATATGAAATCAAATTATCACAGTGGCATAGTGCTGTCAAAGAGACATACAGATTCTGAAATCCAGATAAACAATTATCAGTTATTTCAATTTGTATCTGAATCAAGAGCTGGATAAATTTTATCTAATTTTCAGATCCAGATCAAAGAAACACAGATAAAACATCTGGATAAATTACTGATCTGGAGCAGATTTTTTAAGTGACTATTTTTGTTGAATTTTGTTACTTTTATAATCTGGATTTTATTTATTTATTTACAATCAAGAAAATGTAAAAGGCGTAGAACACCTTGGACAAAAAAGTTGTGTAATATCCTAACAAACCTGAAAATAAACGTTGATTTGGCTGGAGTCATTGATTTCTAATTTATTTTCCATTCACAAAATGCCGCTGCCAATCACTGACGTCACAGCTCGCCTGCTCCACGCACAAGTAAACCGGGCCAGCTGAGACGTCAGTGACCGGCAGCAGCATCTTGTGAATGGAAAATAAATTAGAAATCAATGACTCCGGCCAAATCAACGTTGATTTTCAGGTTTTTTAGGATATTACGCAACTTTTTTGTTCAAGGTGTTCTACGCCTTAAAGATCGGGATAAAATCGTTACCACAAATTCTGGATTTCTCGATTCGGAAGTTTTTATTTGTATTTGGTATTTGAACATCATTATTATTATTTATTTTTTTTCTTCCAGCACTAGTGTGTAGTGTGTACACAGAACAGTGATATTTTACTATACTATATATATATATATCGTCGTGGTTCCGCTATATTGTCCGATGTCCATTTGGTTCAAAGTTTACTAATGTCCAATGTCCATTTGGTTCAAAGTTTACTAATGTCCGATGTCCATTTGGTTCAAAGTTTACTAATGTCCAATGTCCATTTGGCTCAAAGTTTACTAATGTCCGATGTCCATTTGGTTCAAAGTTTACTAATGTCCAATGTCCATTTGGCTCAAAGTTTACTAATGTCCGATGTCCATTTGGTTCAAAGTTTACTAATGTCCAATGTCCATTTGGTTCAAAGTTTACTAATGTCCGATGTCCATTTGGTTCAAAGTTTACTAATGTCCAATGTCCATTTGGCTCAAAGTTTACTAATGTCCGATGTCCACATTTGACCACTTTTCAGGAGACACAAAAAACTAATTATCTCCTTTAATATTTGCAGTATTAATGAGGCATTTAACAGTTATTACTATCATAAATATTGCCAAACAAGGCATACAATTTTTATTATAAATATGTTATATTTAATTAGAAATAGAATAATTAATCTTTCGGTCGAGTAAAAAAGATCGCAAACTCAAACTTTAAAAAATCATAACTCATGAACGAAGCGTTGGTATTAACAAAATGAAACAATATACTGAATTTTCAGTATATTGCCTATAATATGATGTTTTAGTTTTTGTATTGAACGTTACGTAATAGCAACAGCGCGATAATTGACGCAACTCACCAAAAATATGCGTAAAAATAAGTATTACTTGCTCCAAAATTGACTTAAGTAAATTAAAAAAAGAAAAAGAAAAAAAAAAAAAAAAAAAAAAGATGATCGCAGTATAGAAGATCTAATATTACAAATTCAAAATTCCCTTAATTTCGTTTTTAAGTTCACTTAGTAATAATTTTAAAAAATGGTCATACAAATTAATACATCAGAAAATATATTGGAGTAGTTTAAAAAAATTATCACAAACAAAATTAGGTCACAGTTAATAACTAGAGCAAATTTTGCTCTATTTTTGAACCATAGGTTTGTTCAGAAACTTGAAATTAATTCGTTTCTATGCAACTGCAGACAGTAAAAATGTCAAATTAAAATTTAGAGTCAAAGAATTCATAATTCATGTTATGTTGACTTGCAACTTGCAATTCAAGAAAAATATAAATTTAATTCAAGCACTGCATGTATTTACTCAGGTTGCGCAACTATGGATAAGTTATATTTTGGGATTATGAATTCACACGAAATTTTTATTTTCTATGTAAGATTTCTTTTTTCAAAATAAGTGCAAAAACAGCTATATAGGGGTAGTTTAACACTATACTCTATTGCGAACTGTTTGTGATAAAATTAGTAAATATTTAAATATATTTTAATTATTAAAAATATGATTTTTTTTTAATATTTAGAAACTATTACAAAAAAACTTTTTTCTTATCTTCTATTGCGATACAATAATTTTTCTTTGTATATAAAAGTATACTTTTGCATATAATAAATTTTTTAATCAATTCTTAAACCAACAAATGCTAATTAAAAATGTAAATGTTTGTTTTAAATGTAAAAAAAAAAAAAAAAAAAAAAACTCTAAATTTATATCTGCGTAATTTTAAGTTGAAGTATAACATCGATTGCAAAAATTTACTATAAAATTATTTACAGTAGCTTTCATTAATTATTTTACTGAAAATTAACCGTAATAAGCCGGTAAATATAGCTATCAATTTTTAAATTAATTTTCTTAAAGAAATATTGTTATCTTTTCGTTAAAATACAAGTTTTGACAAGCAAATGATACCTGCGTGTTCGTAAAAAGAGGCGTACCGCGTATCAGCTGACATATTTTCTCGCAATATATTTCGAGTTTTTATTGTATAAATTTTAAATTTTTAAAGCTAGCTATAAGAAATTTGAAATATATATGTAAAACAAAATTCTGGATTGAAAAATACAATAAAAAATTTTTGGTTCAAAATGGACATCGGACATTAGTACTTTTAAAAAAAAATGGACATCGGACATTAGTAAACTTTGAACCAAATGGACATCGGACATTAGTAAACTTTGAACCAAATGGACATCGGACATTAGTAAACTTTGAACCAAGTGGACATCGGACAATATAGCGGAACCACAACGATATACTATATATATATATATATATAGTATATTTTACTATACTATACTATATATTTTTTTCTTCCAGCACTAGTGTGTACACAGAACAGTGATAGTATATTTTACTACTAGTAGGCAAAATCTTAACTCAATTACTATCTTTAGTGTAAATATATTCTCAATTTCCTTTTTTACCTTTCTCAAATTATTTAAAAATGTATATTTATTATCAACTATCTATAAAATAAAGGGAAAAGGAATTTTCTAATTAAAATTTCATGTTGATCAACGATAAATCATCGATAAATTAAATAATCATAATAAAAGTTAAAACTAATATATACACAGGTATATTTTTAAATTATATTTAACATTACATGTCTCACATTTCTAACTATTTGTTGTAACTGACTGTACTGTAAAACAGTTGGGTTAAATTGAGAGGTTGTACCAGTATGGTTTCAAAAAAAAAAAAAAAAAAAAAGGGGTTTAGGCCTATAAAAAAAACTTTTTTGTGGGTTTTATTGTATTGTTTTTTTAAAAGCCCAATAAAACCGACTACATGTTTTTTTTTTTAAACGGTCATTTACAAGTTTTTTTTTTGTATAAAATTAAAAATAAACCAGAACTTTTTATATTGGGACCATCATTTGTCGCACTAAAAAAAAAAAAAAAAAAAAAAAAAAAGCAGCAAATTTTATAAATAAAAGAAACGAAGAAACATCAAAGTAATGAACCGGTGAAAGACAAAAGTCAGTTTTTTTCCAACAAAAAAAAAAAAAAAAAAAAAAAGTTTTTTTAGGTAAGTACCCCCCCCCCCATTTTTTTTTTTTTTTTTTTGCGCTGGGCAAAATTTCAAAACCCTGGTTGTATGCCTGATTTTGCCCAATAAAAGCCGTTAATTATTATTAAATTGTTGGGCTAAATTTTCAATGTTATTGTTATGAGAGAAACATGTGCTGGATTTGAATGTTAAATATCTTATAATGGTCTTGTGTACAGGTTTCCAAGGTGCAGGTACGACTTACGTTGTAGAAATCTGCTCTGAACCTCTCTGAGTCAATGACAGGCAGGTGGTGGCTCAGAGAGTAAGCGTCTCTCAACACATCCTGGCGAGGTGGCAGTTCTCCTGCTTGCACTGCCCTAGCGTACTGCAGCAGCAAGCGTACTCTGCCGTGGAGCATCTTGATAGCACTGTGCTGGGCAGTTAGGTGTTCAGCAACTGAAAACAACAGCAAAACTTAGTACACACTAACAAGAGGCTTCTACAATGTTAAATTAGTACGTTTTATTGTCTTAAAACATGTAACAGAATGTTTAGTATTCCACATTTAAATATTTGTGACCTCAGTGCAGAAGTTTTCTCACAAACACACTAACAAGAGACTTCTACAATGTTAAATTAGTACATTTTACTGTCTTAAATCATGTAAAAGTATGTCTAATATTCTATATTTTATATTTTAATTTAATCTTTAATTTGTGACTTCAGTGCACTAGTTTTCTCACAAACACGCTAACAAGAGACAAGACAATCTTACGTACCCAGAGAGCTCTCCGCAGAGTCACTTGCAGACATCCTAGCCACGTGGTCCACTCCAATACGCTCAGCCTCCTCTGTCGCCAATGTGTACGGCAGCTCCACAAACAACATCGTCGCCTCTCCCGCGACAAGGTCAATCACGCTCTCGTACACCGTCACTGGCAGGTCACCGACACTACGAGCACCAGGGTTCAACTTTAGGAAGACTGGGCTCTCGTTGTACTGCGTGAACTGCTTGTGTACCTCGAGATCTTTGTCTGTTGGGGATTCCCCTGTGGTGTACCAACCCAGGAAGTCCAGCTCACTGAACACTTGCTTGACTGAAAACAAAACAAACGCCATTATTACTGCTTACAACATAACAAGTACCTACCATTATTCCTTGATTTATATGAATGGTGTACCAAGATCTGACCACCTAAGGACTGTAATACTTGACACCACTAATATACTCAGCAAGGAGTTAGGTGAAGTTTACCTGGGTGTATTTTTTGCTATGCTACCAGGGGGAGGGTGGGGGTGGGAAAAAAGTTTGCAGGACAAAAACATCAGGCGGCATATTGCAATGTTGCCCGATTCTTAAGAAAGGCAGGGCTACCAATATCAATGTCAATCTGGCAGTGTTTTACCTCCATAAGTAAGTCATTAACAGGTAAGTCAATGTTTTACCTCCCCTTGTCCTACCTTTCAGTCAATTCGAGAGTACATAGTCAACAAAAACAGCGCCTCTGCAGGAAAAAAATGATAACACAGTTATGCAGCGATACCCTGGAGCGCGACTACACAGTTCGTTGAGAGACTGATAATTTCCAAAAAATATTTATAATTCCTTCCAAAAATCAGCAAATAGTAATAAAAATAATCTAAATCAATTTAATTAATTAACAAAAAATGGTATTTCCAATTTATCACTTTTGAGGGTCAATTTTGTTTCCAATTTGACTCATGTCTTTAGGGCGCGCTGAACAGCTGACGAGATTCGATGCCCTCACTAACATTAATTTCAATTATGATCAAGAGATGGCTATATTGGTCACTATTAACTCTCGTATCACGCCCCTCACTTGCCACCTGCTCTCCACCCATCTGGCTGCCAGGGTGGCTTTGATATTTTAACTACCCTTACAGTTCTCACAATTCTGCCGTCTGCAATAAAAAGTGAAGAATGAGCTGCTGCTACATACCAACTTTCTCTTCACGCTGCCTACAGGGGTGTATAGCAATGCTCTAGTCTTATTAGATCAGCTCATGTAAAAGTGACCACCAAGGTGGCCACTGTACTCACATTGCTCTTCTTTGATAGAGTAGTACTCCTTGTCAATCACGATGCTCTCGCCTACTTGAGAAAACTTCAGCTCGAAGGAGTTCATGATCTCGATGTTGCGTCCCTTCTGCTTGCCAATCACAGCTCCGATCACTGCAACCACAACACACATTTCATTACATAATGTTAGCTTAGCTTACCAAGCTAACTTGTCCGTTTTTGTTCGGCAGTTGTAGTCTAGACGCATTTGGTGGCATGTATGTATGTATGTATGTATGTATGTATGTTATACAAATGCTAATGAATTATTACAGGTTATTTAAATGTAGAAATGTCAATTCCCAATGAGTCATTGCCAATAAGCTGTGTATAGCTGTGTACCGATATGTATAAAAGGTGGTACATATGTATGTATGTACATACATATTATTATATCGATGTTGGGATGCAGAAATGCGACCGATGAGAAAAATCATGAGTAAAAACCTCATGATTTTTCTCATCGGTCGCATTTCTGCATCCCAACATCGATATGTAATATGTATGACATGTATGACACACACACACACACATATATATATATATATACGTATATATATATATATATATATATATATATATATATATATATATATATATATATATATACGTATACATACATACATACATACATGCAACATACATACATACATACATACATATGTACATACATAATATGTATGACATAAATACCGGTATGTATGCATATGATTCGAATGTCAAACGTTTGTGTGGGCTCTGGGTCACCACAGTGAAAACACCCAACACCCTCTACCTGTCACTGTCTACCTACAGACTCGTATGTACCTTGCTTGGGAGCTCCCTCCTGGGACCTAATGCGTGTCCAGTGCTCCGAGATGTTCATGATGACCAGCGGGTGCAGAGACAGAGACACACTGCCCACTGTCCCAGAGCTGGCCATCACGCTCTTGCTTCCTGCCTCGTCCACCTCCATGGCTGTGCGTGGAGGACTGCTCATACTCTTGTAATAATCACGCGAATATCAACTAAAATATTTTTATCACGGACTAATCACCAATTTAATAAAGAAAAGCCGACTAACGAAGCCGAGTTTCGAGTTTTCACATTTACAGCTGCTTCTAAAAACAATATCAGCTGCGGATTGCGTTATTCATTTTTTTATTTAGCGCGCGTAAATAAAAGTTTGAAAGTTTTTGTTGTAAGCTCGTGCGCATCGTTTGAAAGCTCGTGTGTTCAATCAATAAGTATCGAGCACATATCATAATATGTTTTTAAAATAAATAAGATTTGATATTTCGCTACAGTATTATTGTTTTATTACGTAGAGTACATTAGAGACAAATGCATATATATAAATATATTATGCAATATAATATTTATGCAATTTACTTTGATGGGCAATGGTATAACTCTGTTAAAAAAAATCAATTTAGAACTCAGTATAAAGGAAAAAAAAAAAAATTAAAAAATTAAGAATATTTATTAAAAAAAAAGACAAAAAATTATTATTACTTATATTTTTTTGTCACTTTAATATTTTACATTCTGTATACATCCATTAGATATCCCAAATATACCCATAGGTATATCCACCAGGACCAGGGGGCAGCGTTTGTTTGTTAATTTTTAAATGATGCTAATTTATATTCCCTTTATATTGCTAATTTATATATTATATTATTTTTATGAAGTAAATTTACTTCATAAAAATTCTTAATAAATTTTAACATTTTCAAAAACATATTAAAAGAATTGTTGTTGTTTTTTCCCGATAAATTATAAATAGCTAGATTTGAATCAAAATCATAATAAACAGTAATATTATAATATAATGAAAAAAGCAAAAATTTTGTACTTATGGATTTAGAAGCTTTTGTCTTTAAGTGCTTGAAAGATTAGAAAAGTGTCGATACATGACAAAAATTACTTGAAAAAGTAATACGTTACCGTTACTTCTACCAAAAAGTATAATGAGGTTACGTTATTTTGAAACAAAAATTATTGAAATTGTACATAACGTTGTTACTTGTAATGACATGCCCAAGTCTGATCATATACCTAATAAAATCACAACAATGTATATTGATGGTACCACTTGTCGTACAAAGTTAGTCATCTTTGAAGGACAATTCAAATCTGGTCGTCTTACCGTTGCTTTTGACCATTTTACCTTCCTATTGTTCATAAGGTATTTCTTTTTAGTTCAGTATTAAGTATTTTGGTGGTAATCAAAATACCTACGAGTACCAAATTTACTTTCTGCGGCTCCCCGTTGTTGACTGTGGTTAACTCCTGCTCGATGCATTAAACATAAACAACCAAGACTGGACCTCTTCTTCCCATGGCATGCCCCATTATTATCTGTAATACATAAAACCATTAGATGGATAACACTAGATGTGGCCGTAGCCTCAGTTGTAGGTTGTTGATCAACTGCCATGCAGTCTCTACGGCCAAGCCCCATTGCTATCTGTAATACATACCTAACATTACATAAAATGATCATCACACTAAATATGTACAGTTTCGGACAAATGAAATATTACCATTTAAACTTGATGTTTTTTACGGCCGTAAATTTTACAACCTTGTTTATGATTATTCATTGAATTCTATATATTGTAATAGTTGACATAGACACCACAAGAAGTCACCTGTGATGCACTCAGGTAGACAATCCGTCTGGTAAATATTTTGCTTGCTCGCTTGCTCATTCTCTCTCTCTCTTTCTCTCTCTCGCTTCAGAGAAATGCCTTCAAATATTTTTTCTATATTAAGTTTCGAAATAAATATTTGCTTACCAAATTACCATCATTACAAACCATAATGAATTATATAATGAATAAAAAATCTCTTTATTTTTTTTTCTTTAGAAAAAAACTGAAAATGTTTAATTATAAATTATTTACATTCAATATGATTCTTTTGTTTATTTATTTATGTTTTCTTTTTTTTTCTCCATTTTTGAATTAAGATGCATATTTTTATAGATGAATATTTCTAGTATGTGCTTATACCAGTGTGCTTGCGATATGCAGCAGGCATTTCGTTGACAGTAACTCAGATATTCAAGTTAGGGTAAAAAAAATACATTTAATGCATTTCTCAGGAGAGAGAGAGAGAGAGAGAGAGAGAGAGAGAGAGAGAGAGAGAGAGAATGAGCAAGCGAGCAAGCAAAATATTTACTAGACGGATTGTCTACCTGAGTGCTTCACAGGTGACTTCTTGTGGTGTCTATGTCAACTATTACAATATATAGAATTCAATGAATAATAATAAACAAGGTTGTAAAATTTACGGCGGTAAATAACATAGAGTTTAAATGGTAATATTTCATTTGTCCGAAACTGTACATGTCCGTAGCCAATCAGAACAGTATAAAAAAAATTAATTTAGAGTACTGTACCAAAACAGATAATTACATTAAATTTGTTAAGGATAGATTAAGGCGGGAAATCAGCTACTGTGGGATTTTACTAAAAAGTTGTAAAGACAGAAAAATCTGAAATTTTGTACAGTGATACATTAGGATATGGTAACTTCAAAAATGTAAAGATTTTAGGGGGTCACCATGCTAGATTTTTAATTATGATTTTTTGAAGTTTTAGTCCCATAAGAGCCCATTTTAATTTCAATAATTAATTTCTCTCTTATCTGATGGTCACGGGTTCTGAAAATTTTATCATAGGTATATAGCTGTTACTGTTAACTTTCAAATTGCATCATAAAAGTTTTATTTTTGGATTTTGAGATACAAGCCATCTATACAACCCTTAAGTAAAACTGAAGATATCAGCCTGGCCTTCTATAATACCCCTGCATTTAATATTAATGGGTGGAAAGGCCCAAACTGTACAGACAGGCATGTTATTACCCATTATGCGGTGCATGGTTTCCACCATGCAATCTGTCAAATTAAGGAATATCACGAGTGTAATGTAATGATAAATGTGTATGTTTGTTATGTGGTGGCCTATGTACTAGGTACCACTTACTTCAGTGTCCATCTCGGACCCTATCATTAAGTCAATATGCAAAAAATGTAGACTTATAGAGTGAAATGTAAATATATATGTATAAGTACACCTTGGTGTTTAATAAATAAAATAATAATAATAATGATGTAACTGCCTACTACTTTATGTACTAAAAATAGACACTATTATATTAAGACATATTTAATTTATTTCTTTAATTTAAATTTTTTAAAATTATTATAAACACTTGTTTAAAAAAGAATATGATATTTATTGAAGAAAAACACTTTTGACCACATATTATCACCATATAAATAATTACAAATTAAAGAAAAAACATATTCATGGTTATATAGTTCTTGTATTCGGTACTTAGTGTAGTATGTCGTCTGCTTATTGCGGTGCTGCACTAACGTCATCTTCATCAACACTTGCATCTTCAGGTGTGGCCGCCGCTGCCCTCTTTCTCTCCTTTCTCTTTCTGTCGCTGCTGGCAGAACTGAAGAATGCAGAAATTTTTTTGAGCTGCTCGTACAGGGTCTCTTGCTTCAACAAGTTGTCACGTGCAAGGATTCTTTCTTTCAGAAGTTCTAAAACATTAGTTGAATGATATTATTTTTTACAAAAAAAAATATTATAAAACAAATTATAAAACATAGCTGTAACTAGTGATTTTTGAAGCTATTAGTTCTCATGCAGTGATTGTGCATTATCTTTATGCGTTTAAAATAACGATTATGATTCTCAAAAGTGTGTTGGCAGAAAGATTTAATATACTGTATTTGCTTGGACAAAATTTTTGCCAAATAGTACGTATTTTTTTTTATTATTATTTTCTGTGAAAAAAGTTAATATATTTACAAAATATATTTAAAACAATTTATTTATCTTTCATTATCAATATTAATGACACTTACGTCTCAAAGCTTTCCTTTCTCGTACGGGCAAAGCGGGGTGGACTATGCCAGTTTTCCCTTTTTTTCCCAGCAAACTCATTTCAATCGGGCGATCACCATGAAGACCGACGAGAAAAGTCCTGAACCATTGTGAATCGTTGGTAGGTAAGTTGCTGATCTTTTTGCATATGTCCCAGTTGGTTTTCGGGATCCAAACTCCAAATCCAATATGAAACTAGGATAACAAAAATTGTAACAAAATAAGAAACTTTAGTCTACATCACACATATGCAAATTATATGTAGAAAAAAAAATAAAAATTACCATTATTTTGTTGCCATCGTCACTCATTTTTTTTGAAAAACGAGGAGGTAAATTTGGTCCACTGAGTTGAACGTCCTCATCATCTAACAAGAAAAAAAATAGCAAATATAAATATATAAAAATAAAAAATAAAATTTGAAAATTAAATCCTCAATTTATACCAGATGAAATGTAAAGATCAGATTAGCTTTTTTAGTATAGTAGTTATTTCTGGAAATTAAAATGAAATTACTAAAAAAAAAAAAAAAAAAAAAAAGTCACACAATGTACTTACCGGAAGTAACAATGAATGAACTTGCTTTGTGTATCTTGTATTTATTTATAATTTCCGCTTTTCTTCCTCTTCTGACAGGAGTATGTAAATCAGCTGATGGTCCTGGCTCTAACACTGGTGCTTCAACATCACTGATTTCTACTGGTGGAGTATCAGTGCTCTCGTGATAAGGTGATTGGTTCCTTTCCTCGCTAGTAGGTACACCTAAAACCAAAGTTGAAAAAAAGTTTTAAATCAGTCAAATAATATATCATCAGCCTTGTTGTGTAGTCGTTATTTAATGTAACATTGTTAACGTTAATTTAACTACATCGAAAACTGGTTATTTCTCTATAAATATCAATTATAACATTGCAAAAAGAGTAGTGTAAATAAAGTAATATATATATATATATATATATATATATATATATATATATATATATATTAACAAGATGAAGTTAATTAAATGAAATAATAAATTAAATTACTATTTTATTTATATATTTCACTAAAAAAGTATAATATGAAGTTTTTAAATGATCATATTAACAATTAATAATCATAAAAATTACATATCATCTAAAAAAGTTCTTAGCGTTATTAACACAAGTTAAAACGTTAATATGTGATGTAACGTTATAGTTGAGGACAAATATTATATAGATTAAATATTAATGTTTAAGAATATTTTAAATTTAATTAACTTAACGTTAACATAAAGAAAAATCAGACAGCGACTACAAGGATGGAACATCATTATTCAAATTATTACCACAATAAGTGCTCATCTCCTCATCTGACTCATCTGATGACTCAATAACGTGAGCACGACGTTTTCTTGAGCCAGGTGGTGTAGCAGGCTTAGGACCCTCAACTGTGACAATAAAATACAAACAAATTATCCACTTGAAATAATATCAACAGCCAATACAGTTAATTGTGTATACTATTACTTGGTATTACTTTAGTAATAATACATTAAACACAGCTGAAGTGTCAATAAGTATGACAGCCAGCTGCATAATAATGTAAGCAACTGTATCGGCTGTCAATATTTGTAGTCAGTAACTCAAAGTACATTACATTACTGTATGTTGATGTGTATTAGCTTGTAATGTACATTATTTAGTTACTGACTTCAAATATCGACAGTCGATACAGTTGGTTATGTATATTATTACTTGATGTTACTATTAAGGCAGGGTTGGCAAGTGGTTTCAATGAGCCGGTAATTACCATGGTAATTACCGGTAATTGCCGGCATGGACTTTACCTCATAAATGCCGGTAATTACCACCAAATGAAAAAAAATTAAAATAATGGTTTTTACAGTGCAACAAATGAAAGTTATGCAATAACAATGCTTATTTTAAGAGTTTAAGTTTAATAGAAGTTGCAATATTAAGATAAATAATGAATTAAACACATTTTAATTACTGTTATCGTTATCAATCAATAGGATAGAAATAGTACGAGAGAAACTAGAGCACTTTGTATTGAAAAGTAATGCAGAGCGAAATTCTCTAATTTTGATAGAATAATGGGAATGGGATTCTATCAAAATTAGAGAATTTCGCTCTGCATTACTTTTCAATACAAAGTGCTCTAGTTTCTCTCGTACTATTTCTATCCTATTGATTAGTAGCATTAACCGCGATGGTTTTTTCATATATTTATGTTATCGTTATCAATCAAATAAATCCATAAAAAAAGTTTTATTCAGGACATGTCAGGAATCTCCCATGGTCATTAGGTCTCCCACTGGCAAGGGTCAATTATGTTATTTCTGGCTTGGTATAGGGCTTAACATGCTAAATTGAGGTTTTTAAATATTTCAGCTTCAGAATCTTGAAAACTTTAAACCGTACATCAACGTATATTAAAAAGCACAGCTCAAAAGTCTTTAGGATGTGAATGAGAACGAGGTAAATAATGTGCACAAAGTTGACACCAAATTAAGATCTGGGTTTCACCAAAAATTTCAGTTCTTCATTCTTGACCTTTCAAATATAGTAATGTCTTTTTGATGATTTAAAAAAAAAAAAATAATAATAAAAAAATCAGCTTTGAGAATTTTAAAGTCAGCTCTTTCAGTGATTTTCTGGTGAAACTCAACTGAAGTCATTTTTGAACACATTTTTCACCTTGCTCCTTTGACTGGGATTTTTTCCAGGTCTAAATATTTTTTGAGTAGTGCTTTTTACTTCATGGTGATGTGTAACTTAATGTGTGTTAAAGTTTCTGAAGCAAGCAATTAAAATTTTAAAAGCTTCAATTTCACATGGTAAGCCAGACCAAACTTAACATAAAACTATAACAATGAATGGCCCTTGCCAGTGACTTGTCCTGATTATGGTGAAGCTGCCTACTGAAAGAAATAAAATCGTTATTGCATTGACATTTTTAATTATTTTCAGTCATACTAAATATTAAATTGTAAATAATAAATGGGGTATTTTTTTTCTGTACTTCTTTCATTTTAGGGAAAAGAGGGTGCGAGGCATAATATTCTAAATTATCTTGAAGACTTTTTTTATTTTTATTTTATTATTATTATTTTGTTATATAACAAAATCAAATTCATATGAATTAATGAAATTACTTATTTGATATATTATGGGGCAATGATTTAATTGTTACAACCTATAAAAATTCATCACTTAAAATTAGTCCCCTCCCCTTGCCTTTACACAGTAAGCATAAGAAGAACATATCATGTTTATATCTTTCATCTTTTTTACTTATTATTTACCCTGTGATGGAAGCCTCCTCCTCTCTTTTCCACAAAAATTCCCAAACACCACCCATATAACTTGCCCCCCAAACTCCCCTTGCACCAAAGAAATAATTTTCTTAAAGTTATTTTGACTTAATATTGGTATATGCCACTAAAAGCCAGTAAATGCCAGTAAGTGCCGGTAATTACCAGTAAAAGCCGGTAATTACCAGTAAATGCCACCGGCATGGACTTTATCATAAAAGCCGGCTTTTATGCCAACCCTGCTATTAAGTAATAAATTACATCAATAACACAGCTGAAGTGTCAATAAGTATGACAACCAGTTGCATAATAATATAACCAACTGTATCGACTGTCAATATTTGAAGTCAGTAACTAAATAATGTACATTACAAGCTAATACACATCAACATACAGTAATGTAATGTACTTTGAGTTACTGACTTCAAATATCGACAGCCGATACAGTTGCTTACATTATTATGCAGCTGGTTGTCATACTTATTGACACCTCAGCTGTGTTATTGATGTAATTTATTAGTAAATAGTAACATCAAGTAATAATATACATAACCAACTGTATCGACTGTCGATATTTGAAGTCAGTAACTAAATAATGTACATTACAAGCTAATACACATCAACATACAGTAATGAAATGTACCTTAAGTTACTGACTACAAATATTGACAGTCGATACAGTTGCTTACATTATTATGCAGCTGGCTGTCATACTTATTGACACTTCAGCTGTGTTATTGATGTAATTTATTAGTAAATAGTAACATCAAGTAATAATATACATAACCAACTGTATCGACTGTCGATATTTGAAGTCAGTAACTAAATAATGTACATTATACATCAACTACGTACATAATAATAGCCAATACTGGGTAACATTATGTCATAATATTGATACAGGACTGAGTAACACAAAGCTATACTGTATCAATCACTGCAATACAGTATAGCATTGTGATATACTTCAGTCTACATCAACTATGTACATAATAATAGCCAATACTGGGTAACATTATGTCATAATATTGATACAGGACTGAAGTATCACAATGCTATACTGTATTGTGATTATTGATACAGTATAGCATTGTGTAATTACTCCGTCCTGTATCAATATTATGACATAATGTTACCCAGTATTGGCTATTATTATTATGTACATAGTTGATGTAGACTGAAGTATCACAATGCTATACTGTATTGTGATTATTGATACAGTATAGCATTGTGTAATTACTCCGTCCTGTATCAATATTATGACATAATGTTACCCAGTATTGGCTATTATTATTATGTACATAGTTGATGTAGACTGAAGTATCACAATGCTATACTGTATTGTGATTATTGATACAGTATAGCATTGTGTAATTACTCCGTCCTGTATCAATATTATGACATAATGTTACCCAGTATTGGCTATTATTATGTACGTAGTTGATGTATACAAGATAATACACATCAACATACAGTAATGAAATGAACTTTGAGTCACTGACTTCAAATATCGACAGCCCGATACAGGTTATATTATTATGCAGCTGGTTGTCATACTTATTGACACTTCAGCTGTGTTATTGATGTGATATTAGTAAATAGTAACATCAAGTAATAATATACATAACCAACTGTATCGACTGTCGATATTTGAAGTCAGTAACTCAAAGTACATTACATTACTTTATGTCTGTTCATAAGCCCTGTTCTTTGCCCCTAAAATGACAATCAGCTATGGTAATTAATCAAATGAAATGTGCACTTTTCAGTGCAACAGAACAGGGTTTACAAACAATCAATATATTAAAGCCAACATTAATTAAAAAAAATGTTAGTTTTTTTTTTTTTTTTTTGCAACACCAATCCCAGTCCAGTGTCCCTTTAAGTAATGGATTGTCTATACCTTGATGTCGGAGGTAGAACTGAAGCCGTCCAGTTGGTTGAGCAGCTCCAACATTGTTCTCTGTACTTCTCTGTCTCCGGCCTTCTCTGAGTCAAATCTCTTGGTACCTGCACATCGGTCAGTCATGTTACAAATACAATAGTAACCATGATATATATAACTATGGCGGTAGTCAAGCTCAGGGCTCTGTATCTGCGATAACGCCGTGTCGTGTCAGCCAAATGAAATTTCTCGCTCTCCCATTTCGATCGAGCGCCTATGTATAAGCGTAGGGAAAACGCACAAAAACTGCAATAACTTCTGAACGCATGAAATGTTAACAATAAAAATTCATGAAATTAATCAGCATAATTATCTGGATCTTTTGATATGCATTTAATGTAACTTTGTTAATAATGTGAATTTCGCAATAAAATTATATGCAAAATAACCGGAAACATATTACGATAAAGTTCTGAAAAAATGAATGTTAACATTTCATTACGAAAAAATACAAAAAACAAAAACGAAAATTTCCCATGTTAAATTTTAAAATCCGATCGAAAGGGGAAGCGAGCGAGGAGCTGGCGAGAGCGAGCAAACCCGACAGTCAGCCATCAAAGCTCCCCCTATGCGTTAGCTATAGCATTGCGGCTACCATACCGTCTTAATTATATCATGTCAGTAACATAGGACACGCTAACTACTTCTCTGACATTTAATGTATGTTAAATTGTAAGTTTGAATTTTATATTTTTAGTATGTAACCTAGTATGCAACCTAAGCAAATGTGATTGTTATTGCATGTTGATTGTAGGAGACTGGAAATAAACAGATTTTGAATTTGAATTTTTGCTAGGAGGTCAAGCACTCACCAATGGCGTCTAGCTCGTCAATGAAGATGATCGCCGGCGCCTTCTCCTTGGCCAGGGCAAAGGCATCTCTCACCAGCTTGGCTCCGTCACCAATGAACATCTGGACCAATTGAGGGCCAGCTAGCTTCAGGAATGTGGACTTGGTCTGTGCAGCACATGCTCTAGCCAGCAACGTCTTGCCTGTGATAACATCAGTAATTAGGTAAAATGTGTACATATTTCACGATGTCCATGGTTGGCTATATGCAATTCATATTTAAATTTGAAACATCATTTGTTAGCCAGCCTAACATAGATATACCAGGGGAAAGAGAGAGAGAGAGAGAGAGAGAGAGAGAGAGAGAGAGAGAGAGAGAGAGAGAGAGAGAGAGAGACAAGAAATCAACCAAAATTGGATATCAAAATTGAAACCTTTTGAAGTTACAAGTAAAAACCTTTTTTTTTTCTTCTTTAGTTTTATGAAAAGTCTACTATAGTTGTTATCACCTGGCACAATTATTTTCCTCAGTTTCCATTATTTTATTTTTTACAATGATGCTTTGCATGAGGCAACTTTTTCATTGAGTCCTCACTTTTTCTATGATGCTCAACTTATAAATCAATCTATTTGTACTGAAATCAATTTTAAGCACCGTAACTTACTTTTTACAATGAAAACTTAATGGCTTCAAACTTGTAAGCATTTTTAAATATTTAAAAAAAAAAAAAGTAATAAATAAATAAATAAAATAAAAACCTTCTATGGTTACAGTTTAAAAAAAATTCGTAAAAATTGGATCACTTAAAAGCAGAACACTTTGAACAAAAAAAGTTGTGTCATATCCTAACAAACCTGAAAATCAACGTTGATTTGGCCGTAATCGTTGATTTCTAATTTATTTTCCATTCACAAAATGCCTCTGGCAGTCACTGACATCACAGCTTGCCAGGTTTACCCGCCAGTAACTCCTCAACAACTGCTTGCCACTCACAAACACAAACGTCTTGCCAGCGAACAACGTACGTCGCTGAGGGTTCACAGCAAAGGAGACTTGGTAGCCGTTCAACGTAACGTCTTTCACTCTAGGCAGGAAGTGGGCGGGGTCTGGCAGAGTGAGGGGCCTGGCCGGCACTCTGTGACCTTGACCTTCAATGATCTTGACCCAGGTGACCCAGAGGTCTGGAGTCACGATAGGAATACCTTTAGCCAGGGCACATACCACCTGGAATATTGAAATCAATATATTTTAGATATTGGAAATAATCTATCAATATTTTCAATAAGTTAATTATGTATAAATAAATTATATAAGAAGCTGCTAACATCAATCAATATTGATTTGAATACAGTTAGCAGCTTCAGTAGCCAGTGCAATGTAATCCTGGTGACGAGCTGATTACATTGAACTGGCTACTGAAGCTGCTAACATCAATCAATATTGATTACATTCATTAGTAGTATACAAGTTAATGTTAACTTGCTAAATTAAACCACCCACCTTGACCGTCATCTTGATTGATGGCATAGTAACATGCGTGACCTTGGACGACCAAGAGGTCACCACATGACCTCCAAGCTTGAGGACATTATCCCTGACCTTCAAACTTCTGGGGTCACCCTCCATGTTCACCACGAGCACCACCAGGGGTCGATACTGCAACCTGAAAGTAACATTTAAATATTTGTGACCTCAGTGCAGTAGTTTTCTCACAAACACACTAACAAGAGGCTTCTACAATGTTAAATTAGTACATTTTACTGTCTTAAAACACGTAAAAGTATGTCTAGTATTCCACATTTAAATATTTGTGACCTCAGTGCAGTAGTTTTCTCACAAACACACTAACAAGAGGCTTCTACAATGTTAAATTAGTACATTTTACTGTCTTAAAACACGTAAAAGTATGTCTAGTATTCCACATTTAAATATTTGTGACCTCAGTGCAGTAGTTTTCTCACAAACACACTAACAAGAAGCTTCTACAATGTTAAATTAGTACCTTAATGTATATAAATATAATAGAAACATTAAATGCTACAATATAGTTGTGATTTTGACTATTTCCCCTCCAAGTGTGTCACAACTGTCTTAAATATTTGTGATGTTGAACTCTCACCTCCAGATGTTCCACTGCTTGCCAAACCTAACTCTGTAGCCATGTCGCAGCAAGAAGGCGTGGCTCTTGTTCATGGCAACTCCGTTCTCTATGCTGGTGTTGAGGTAGGTCCCGTATTTGGAGTCTGTGTCCGTTAGCTCTACGGTGGGAAGTACAGCTGGGTTTTCCTGTGATAAACATGTACATGTGTTAGTATACTGCGCTTGCTATCTTATTGCCACGGTACACTCCGCGTAAAAACTTGTGACGTAAACCTTTGGCAATTAGCCCACGCGGGAATAAATTGAAAATATATTTATTCATTTCTTTCGTCCTACAATCACAATATACAACAATGCATATCGGCTTAGGTTATTGCATCAGTTGATACAATTAGAAATGATAGTCAAATGTTACGCATTATTCACATGACGCGTAAATTTGACGCGCGTAACAAAGCTGGAACAATGTAAACAAATGGAGCCGTTCACATGTAATTTTCAAAAACCATGTGAACGGCTCCATTTGTTTACATTGTTCCAACTTTGTTACGCGCATCGACGCACGTTGACGCGCGTTAAATTTACGCGTCATGTGAATAATACGTTACTGTACACAAATATAACACAACATTAACAATATAATACAAACATATTTATACATAGAGAAATATTATATAAATATATATAATTATATAATGAGGCTATATATAATTATAGAAATATATATAAATATAGATATATTATTTAGTTCTGCAGTCTTCACCCAGTCGCAAATGTAGCGTGCATTGATCTGACATTCTCAGTAAAGGAGATAGCCTACTGTTTACGTACTGTGCGTCTGCCACAGATCTAGCTCCCGCCACCTCTCGAGTGTTTTGTTAGTAGATCCCGCAGATCTGTGGCAATCTGAGAGGCAGCTCTGCACCTCGGAGTTCTGATACGTAGCTGGCGAGAGCTCCATGCATAGCATTAGCATGCATAGCGGGCGCCGGCAGGTGGCAGAACCTAGCGACGGAGGTGCCCAAGCTCTGTTGAGCGTTTTTTTTAGTTGAAGCATTTGAGCTCCCAGAGCTGAGATCTGAGCTACCTCCTTGAGGTGGCAGGATCTGTTTACGAACGCAGCCTAAGACACCTCAAAGAGAGCGCAATATTCCCTTGCGGCCTAACTGCGAGAATATACGTCACAAGTTTTTTAATGTGGTTACACCCACTCCTATTTGGCAAAAAGATAGCAAGCTGAATGTACAGCTTTGGCCAAAAGTTTCCAAACGATTTGTATAGGGTGGTTTCATTCATGTTAAAGTCGACGTCATAAGTGAGTACTAAATAACATTGACCGGTATAGGGAAATGGCACATTTTGCCAGTTTAAAAATACTTCGCGATTTTTTTGAGAGCATTGATGCTGCTAACAGGTTGAATTAGTACCTCAAGTATGCAAGAAAAATAATAATAACCCAAAAAACAGCTAATTTCCAAAGAAAATAGCCAAAAACTACCTTTGCCCTATACTGAGCAATGTTAATCATTGCTCAAGATGAGCATCGAAAAGCACTCAGAATGACGTCATGCGCACACACCCTATAGGCAACCAGCAAGCACACTATGTTATCTTTATGAGAACACGCAGCGGCCGCCGCTGCCCAGTTCGGGAACTTTCAGCCAGAGCTGTATATACCAGTACTGGGCTTTGTAATACGAGGGAGGGAGGGAGGTACGACTCACCAGGTGTGCAGAGGTCATATTTGTAATACGAGGGAGGGAGGTACGACTCACAAGGTGTGCAGAGGTCATATTTGAAATACGAGGGAGGGAGGTACGACTCACCAGGTGTGCAGAGGTCATATTCAGTTGAAAGATGGCATGACTACGAGAGATAGAACCGTCACAAACTCCCCTAGTGTTCCTCACGACAGGCCCTACTCCGACCTCTGTTTTTTTTATTATGTACGTCCACCACGTACTCCTTGCCCACGCGGTACGTTGCATTGTTCAGCATGTAGAACACCTCGTCTGTCAACCACAAATACATACATAAAATATTATTGCATTTAAATATGAATATACATAATTATATATACATATTACAAATATATATATATATATATATATATATATATATATATATATATATATATATATATATATATATATATATATATGTATATATATAGACAGCTTGCACTCAGGCGCCATGTTGTTGGTCAGAAATACACACGCCACACAGGAAAAACATAATTTTTAAATATTTAATAGCAAACTTAAAACCTAAATCTAAGACTTAATTGTAGCTCCTAATAAAGCTACAAGAATATCAGAAAAATACTTGCAGTCGAAGTATACTTATATTTTTATGACAAATAATTTATGTAGTTTTCCTAAACTGAGCAATGTATGTACATATTAAGCACCACAAACATGGCAGCAACGCGCAAGGAGGTGCAACAGGATTTGCAAAGCCTAGCTGTTTTCTTGCACCACAAAATGTGCATTACATTTGAGTACATAAAAGTCAAGTTCATCTTACGACATAATGTAAAAATGTTTGACCACATCAAAATAATAATAAATTATTATAATAATTGAACGATTCATTAAGTACATCAATTTGTCCTACATTACACAATAACGTAGACCTAGGTAAAAATGCATTTTTGGACACATCATTATTATTATATGTTATTACTTTAAAGAGCTGCGGGTTTCGCAGTATACTCTTTGGCAGTCATTGAATTTTATTTGGGAAGATACAGAGAAGTCATCAATTTTATAACAGTACATAAGTATTTTTTTTTTATGTTTTTGATCTTAATGACACCTTTCAAAATTTTGAAATGAGTGCCCAAAGTAGAGATAAATGGGTGTTCAAAGTCACTCCGGTTGACTGTATACATTTTAAACTGTCAAATTGATTCATTTTCGCAAATGACTTCGTGCGTACATATGGCGTCAACTTTTGTATGAATACAAACACCCTATGCATCGGTCAAACTAGAAAATTCACAATAATAATAACAATTAAAACATTACCGGTCCGTTGGCACGGAGCACGAATATTTCGAACAAAAACAAACGATCAGATTTCACCCTTGCTAACTATACATATGTACTAGGTTAATTACAGATATAAATTGATACTCACTGTTTGAGGTGCAATGTAAGGACCACATTGTGAACTTAAATTACTGACAGCAAGTCGAAATCAAGAACAAAACCAGAGAACAAAAAATATTTGTTTTGTATTTGCAAACACGAAGGCGGTGACAAATGGCGGGATTGTAGTTTCTCGTAAAAATGCAATTTTGCAGTAGATTTCAGCTTTCTGCAAGTAAAAAATCATTAGCTCAAAATTTAAAGCAGCTAAATAACATAAGTTAATTTATAATTACCTGCTAAAATCAACAAATTCTAATATTTTTGCACCATATCATGCAACACGAAGTTACATGCACCATAGGCTGCCGCCATTTTGTGTATGTGAATTTCGTTAGTGTATTGTTTTCGTTCTGATTTGCGTTAATTTTACCAGGATTTTACTGTACCTTGTTTGCGAGGCTAGCTACAAAATGAAATTTTCTTGTTCTTCAAAATACTATTATAACAATTTTGAAAATATGGAAAGGTTACAAATATGCCATTTAGTTGTAAATCATTTAAATACTGACCCCAAATTTCTTGCAAAAGTTTGAAATTAATATTTTTTCCAACACTATATAGCCTCGCACGAGTTCACTAAAATTACATTAATCTTGAAATTCTTGAAATAGAAAATATCTCTAATTTAACATAAACAAAGCACTATCGCAAATCATAACATTAACAACAATGGCGGCTCTTTGAACTCACAAACATGAATTTGAAGGCAAAATATAATAATTTAATGATATTAGAAGGTAATTAATAATGATTTCATGTGAAGTAGCTGCTTTAAATATTGAAAAAGTCATATTTTATATTCAAAACGCTGAAATTTGTAACAAAATCGTATTTTTATGAGAAATGAAATCCCGGCTCTTGTCTGCCTTTAGTTTACAAAAATTAACAAATTGTATTATGAATGGTAAGCAAATGTGACTTTTGTTTTAAATCGTCAAATTGTCACACTTACATTGCGTTAGTAGCAGTGAGTTTTAAGTTACGTTAATTCCACGCTAATAATAAGGCATGAGACACACGTGTACTCGGTGGATGGGTCATATACATAAAAAAAAAATCCTGAAAAATAATATACATACATACATAGTTCCTGTTGTTTAAAGTGGTATGCTATACTAAACAAATTGGACGAAAAATGAGCTAACATTAGTATTATTATTATTAGATGCAGACATGTACTTTAGTTAACTCGTTTGTGATAAATAACTTTTAATTTTAAGTTATTAAAATTATGAGTATATTGCATTTTAGCATGCATGTTATTAAAAATAGCAAAAAAAACTTTTTTGAAGCTATTTTAATTTAAAATAGCTTTTATTAAAAAAAAACTACTAAAATGTATTTTTAGCTCCTCATATTAACTTAAACGTGTATATCTTAAATAAGTTTGGATTCGCAACTAATGCATCATTTTTTAGAGTGTGTTTATTTTTGTATAATGAAGTATAAAAGAGGTTCCTAAAAGAGGTTAAAAAAGACATCCTCAACAACTGCTTGCCACTCACAAACACGAACGTCTTGCCAGCGAACAACGTACGTCGCTGAGGGTTCACAGCAAAGGAGACTTGGTAGCCGTTCAACGTAACGTCTTTCACTCTAGGCAGGAAGTGGGCGGGGTCTGGCAGAGTGAGGGGCCTGGCCGGCACTCTGTGACCTTGACCTTCAATGATCTTGACCCAGGTGACCCAGAGGTCAGGAGTCACAATAGGAATACCTTTAGCCAGGGCACATACCACCTGGAATATTGAAATCAATATATTTTAGATATTGGAAATAATCTATCAATATTTTCAATAAGTTAATTATGAAATATTAAATTAAATAAGAAGCTGCTAGCATCAATCAATATTTATTTGTATATGTTAGCAGCTTCAGTAGCCAGTGCAATGTTATCCTGGTGACGAGCTGATTACATTGCACTGGCTACTGAAGCTGCTTACATCAATCAATATTGATTACTTTGATTAGTATAAAAGTTAATGTTAACTAGCTAAATTAAACCACCCACCTTCACCGTCATCTTGATTGATGGCATGGTAACATGGGTGACCTTGGAAGACCAAAGAGGTCACCACATGACCTCCAATAAGCTTGAGGACATTGTCCTTGACCTTCAAACTTCTGGGGTCACCCTCCATGTTCACCACGAGCACCACCAGGGGTCGATACTGTTTTTTTTCTTTCTTTCTTTCTTTCTTTCTTTCTTTTTTTTTTTTATTCTTTCTTTTTTTTTTTTTTTTGCACGTCAAAAAAAACTGTTTTATTATTGTTTGGAATAAATTAAAAAATTTAAATTATGTTTTTAGTGAAATATCAATGTATCAATGTAAAAAAAAATGAAATTTAAGAATGAAATAAAAATAAATTTTATCGGAAAAAAAATGACTTAATTATTTTTATAACCCACTTACAATACTAAAGAAAAGAAAGAAGAACTGAAATATGGTAGTAATAGGGAGTCTGGTAACTGACGAGCTAACCACTCACTAAATATGAAATTGAAACAATATAAAACTACTTTTTGGAAGTTTCTGTAAGTTAGGCAACTGGTTGAGCATTGATGCACGACAAGTTGCCTAGCTCGCAGGATACTCTAAAACTGAACAACTTCACACCCCGCTAAATTTACAAATAAGGACTGATGTTTAAAATGAACCTCAGATTTGTACTCTACGTACCTTTATTAGTAATAAATCACGTCTAACTCAATTTTTTCAAAATTTTACATAAATTGTTTTTCATTAATAACTTGTTAACCAAGGGGTTAATTGAAGATTTAAGGGCAGTTCTGTAATCAGCAGTTCAAGGGCTTTCTAACAATGTGCATGTCCATGGGTTTCTTGACAAAAAATATTTCAGCCAAAAAAAACAAAGAAGGGGTTAGCCTTGCTTGTTTTTGTGACCTTGAAACTTTCGGACGCGAATCCTAATAACATGCACATCATTGGAAAGCTCTTGATCTTCTGATCACAGAACTGCCCTTTAAGTCTTCGAATTTTAATTTACAAGGGAGGAATTTGTATTTATATATATTGAAAAGTGAAAAGCTAGGAAATTGCAAATCTTTGCAAAACAACACGATAGTTCAGTGGCGTGTTCTCTAAAACAATGATTTTAGTTGTCACAACTTTGAATTTTTAATAATTAACTTAATTTTCACATTAATTAACAATTTGAACTTCGATCATTAAAGTCTCCATTGAATGCCTGCAAAACTCAAACCAAAATCACGATACTTTTCAACTCTCAATGTATTTAAATATCTGAGCCTTATTTTTATTAATAAAAATGCTCATAATTAAAAGAACTAGCTTTCTAAATTAAGAGCAATTAGGAGCCACTTTAGAAATTTAATTTTGTCCTGGGTTACAAAATTTTCTCTATTCTAAGCTCCGAATTAATTCTAATTCTGCAGAACTACCTCTTTATTATTATGCATTAAAATATTATTTATATATAATATATTATTATTATTCAAAACATAAAGAACACAATTATTTGCAATGTAATGCAAATTTGTTTGTTGTGAATCAAATACTTGTATTTTATTTAGCAATTTTTAATATAATATTTTAGTATTGAAATATCATACGTTATTAATTGATACAAAAGAAAGAAGAAAAAAAAATTGTTTATAAAACAGAAATCGTACAATATAGGCCTAATTTATTTACGAAAATTTGCAATTTATAAGTATGAGCAATTATTAACAATTGTCACACGATTATATAATAATACACCATAGTATAAATTATATAAATACATAGTTTTTTTATTCATTCAATAAACTAAAATCATATATAACTGCACCTGCACTCTCCGAAATTTTTACAACACAAAAATATGTGTTATATCCACACGATCGTTATCTTACTTCCGCTATTGCTGTCCTCTGTCCTTATATGTCCTATACGTATCTTATATGCATTAACAAAACTTACGATTTTATTTTTTTATATTTTTGAGAAATGTACAAAAGTAGTTTTCATTAAACATTATTATTTATTAGTTACTTAAGATATAAAAAAACAAATTTTTAAACATTACGAGAACATATTCACAAGTTTTATGTATGCACATTGCACATTATTAACATGGAATGGATCAAGGAAATAGAATGCAAATAAAACACAAAATGTTGCTATTATCAAATTGGAGTGAATAAAAATATAATAATAATAAAAGGCGAGAAAGACAAAAGTTGTGAATTTTACGTGTTTTTTTATATACAGTATATTCACAATATAACCCATCCCCCCAATATTAATTTTCATGTTCATTTTTATTTAATATTACAAATTTGTTACTTTTCAATAAACCTCAACATGAAATTATTAAAAATACAAAAAGAAATCAGTGGATGTCAATACAGATGTCAATATAATATATTAAATTAAAATTAGTTTGATACAATTAAGATGACGTACAAGTAAAAAGATGAATGAAAGACGTTTAGTGAGTTTTTAATGACTTAAAAATAACAATTAAACTAAAACACTTAACTTTTAATAATTACACAGTCTGCATGCTTTGTTTAACAAAGAAATAATAATGATCGTAGTAATAATTAGGCAAGGAAATAGTTCAGATGTATCCTACAATAGGCAAGGAAATAGTTTAGCTCTCCCGCTGGGTGTGAGAACAGGCTGAGTGAGGCTAGTTCCTGGCCCAGGGTGTGAGTGAGGCTAGTTCCTGGCCCTGGGTGTGAGAGCAGGCTGAGTGAGGCTAGTTCCTGGCCCTGGGTGTGAGAGCAGGCATTGTGCGCTGCTGCAGACACAGTCGCTTCACAATGCCAATGTTGGCCTCAATGGTGTTCAGCTGCTCCAAGAATTCCTCACTCATCTCTGGCAAGTGGGACACATGCCCCATTGGTTTAGGCAGGATCGCAAGTACCTGAAAAACAAATTTAAACGAAATTTGAAACCATTTTGTTTGGACATCGATCTTTGGGCGTCGTTAAGCACGATGTTTTATGCTTCTTTAAATTTATTTTCTTCACTATTATGTAAGACTACTGCTGGTTTCCTTTTTATTTTATCATTAAGAATTGCCCCAGGAAGACTGGACTTGACAATATTCTGCCTACCTTGCCATTCTGCAGTGGAATGTTGAGGTTGACTGTGCTGGCAGTGCTCGAGGCAGGAGCGACGATGGGGCTGCCTCGGAGAGACACTGACACTTCGTCAGCCATGGGCCAGCGTGCTGGGTTGATTGGTTTTGAGGGATCAAACTTGGTCAGGACAATACGAGCCTCGTGCTCCAGTACACTCTGCAAACAAAACAGCAAAGTGTTAATAAATAAATGTTAAATATTACAACAGTTACGATATAGCAAATGTGATTTGTTGACGTGTTCTAATCACTGTACCTATTAGTTCAATGTTATATGCTCAGGAGTGAACTACCTGACCATATGTTTATGTGTGAAAATATCTTATGTGCTATTATTTTTAAATATGTTCAAGAAAAAACAAATGAGAAACATAACTTTGGATCAAGTTGTGTCCTCATCGTGTATGCAGTATTTTGTTTTAATGCAGTTTTCATACCTCACAATAGCACAAGGAGAAATGGGTTAGGTTTTGTTGTGAGTTGCATATACAGTTAACTCTCAATTTAGTGAAATTACCATTTTCTAGGTCCCTTGCGATTTCATAAAATCGAGAGCGTAAAGTACAATACTGTATGTACGTACATACATAATAGTGTGTGTACATACAGTACAGTATTGTACAACACTGTACCATACTGTCTGTCTCACCTTGCGCAACACAAGTTGGTTGTCAGGTTCAGGGTTGATCTGCTCAGGTTGAACCTCAGGTTCAGGCTGCTCAGCCTGGTTGAATGCCTTGGCCAAGTTGGTACGAGATGAACGACGTTGTGTGCTGGAGTGGAGATGTTGGGAGACTGAAGGTTCTCTGCAGGCGACGCCTCAGTCGTCTTGGTGCGACGAAGCTGAAAGTCAAACATAACCATCAAGACCCTCCTATAAAAAGTATTAGTCAAATTTCAACAATTTAAAATTAAAGTTTTTTTTTTTTTTTTTTTTTTTTTAACCTATTAAAAAACTGTTGCAATTACGAAGACTTTAGATTGCTAGCAGACGACTAGACTATTAGTGTTGACTAACATAGCTAGATAGATATAAATACACGCTATACATACTTACTGGAGTGCTAAACAATCTGAAAGGTCTGCCGTGGTCTTTACACTCTCCCAGCACAGAAACTTCACATAAACAGCAGTCTGGAACATCAAAGTTCGCCACATTATTCAAATACATTTGTGTGTGTGAGGTGCACAACTTTACACAAAGCAAATCTAAAGAGAACGTATTAGTAATTTATTGGGATTAAAATGCAATTAACAAACATATAAGCCCTGTTAATTCCTTCTACTAAAATGACAATCAATTATTCACAATTTTAATGACAAAAATAAAAAAAAAAACACACAAACAAATATAATTATGACATAAAAATTGTATTGTGATATTTTAAGTTTATTTCTATCTTAAATCATAAAAAAAAAAAAAAAAAAAAAAAAATAACAATTAAGAATGTACAGTACTTTTTTTTGTATATAGCAAATAAAACAGTAATGCTGTTCATAAAAGCCCTGTTCGTAATTGCCCCTAAAATGACAATCAGCTATGGTAGTTAAAGGACTAGTAAATGCTACCTATTTACCCTATTTTTTATACGTTCATCATGTGGACTATAATGAGAGCAGTAAAAATATGTATCACAATAATTTTTATTATTTTTCTTTTGTGGTGTTTTGAGGGTGTTAAGAAAATGTCTTAGCAGTTATGAGTCACACTAAAACAAGTCAGGGGAAACGTTCCCCTCATTTCATATCTCAGAATATTCAGAGTGGGGCGCAACCAATATTGCGCGGAGCTGTTGCACCGTTGCGCGTTGCTAAATCTATGGGAAAAAGTTTGAAAGTTTTTTTTGGAATGAACTAATCTTACGAAACGCTCGGTGCTTTCAAAGTAAATATTATAAGCATAAACTGTGCGCTCTTTGCATTACTTTATTTATTTATTATTCTTATTTATGAGTTTATTCGTTTATTTATTTATTCATTTATTTATTTGTTTGTTTATTTATTTATTATTATTTCTATTTATGAGCTTATTAGTCTATTTATTTATTTATTTTGTGAAAGATTGCTTTCCATAAAGGGGTTGGGTTAAATTTTCATGTACAGTTTATTTGCATTCTCTCTCTCTCTCTCTCTCTCTGTCTCTCTCTCTGAAGTACGGTGATAAGATGAAATAAAAAACGTTACAGCTTTTGTGTTTTTCCAAAGGTAAATAATGCATGGTTACACTAGGCCGTAATGCATGGACGGATTGGGCGCCAAGATTTCAAGGATTTCTCGATGGGCCGTGGCAAAAGTGGGCCACTGTGGGCCAAGTCAGCACAAAAAAAAAAAAAAAAAAAAAAAAAAAAAAGAAAGAAAGAAAGAAAGAAAGAAAGAAAGAAAGAAAGAAAAGAAAAATAGAGAGAGAGAGAGAGAGAAAACAAAGAATGAGATGAAATTCCACTGAGTAAATTTAATCAATATGATATAAATATTGCTTTTTTTTCTTTTCTTTTTTTCGTTTTTAGCCAGTTTTTGTTTCTTTTTTCTTGTAATTTTGAATTAATCCTGGTGACGAGCTGATTACATTGAACTGGCTACTGAAGCTGCTAACATCAATCAATATGGATTACATTCAGTAGTAGTATACAAGTTAATGTTAACTTGCTAAATTAAACCACCCACCTTGACCGTCATCTTGATTGATGGCATAGTAACATGCGTGACCTTGGACGACCAAGAGGTCACCACATGACCTCCAAGCTTGAGGACATTATCCCTGACCTTCAAACTTCTGGGGTCACCCTCCATGTTCACCACGAGCACCACCAGGGGTCGATACTGCAACCTGAAAGTAACATTTAAATATTTGTGACCTCAGTGCAGTAGTTTTCTCACAAACACACTAACAAGAGGCTTCTACAATGTTAAATTAGTACATTTTAGTGTCTTAAAACACGTAAAAGTATGTCTAGTATTCCACATTTAAATATTTGTGACCTCAGTGCAGTAGTTTTCTCACAAACACACTAACAAGAGGCTTCTACAATGTTAAATTAGTACATTTTACTGTCTTAAAACACGTAAAAGTATGTCTAGTATTCCACATTTAAATATTTGTGACCTCAGTGCAGTAGTTTTCTCACATACACACTAACAAGAAGCTTCTACAATGTTAAATTAGTACCTTAATGTATATAAATATAATAGAAACATTAAATGCTACAATATAGTTGTGATTTTGACTATTTCCCCTCCAAGTGTGTCACAACTGTCTTAAATATTTGTGATGTTGAACTCTCACCTCCAGATGTTCCACTGCTTGCCAAACCTAACTCTGTAGCCATGTCGCAGCAAGAAGGCGTGGCTCTTGTTCATGGCAACTCCGTTCTCTATGCTGGTGTTGAGGTAGGTCCCATATTTGGAGTCTGTGTCCGTTAGCTCTACGGTGGGAAGTACAGCTGGGTTTTCCTGTGATAAACATGTACATGTGTTAGTATACTGCGCTTGCTATCTTATTGCCACGGTACACTCCGCGTAAAAACTTGTGACGTAAACCTTTGGCAATTAGCCCACGCGGGAATAAATTGAAAATATATTTATTCATTTCTTTCGTCCTACAATCACAATATACAACAATGCATATCGGCTTAGGTTATTGCATCAGTTGATACAATTAGAAATGATAGTCAAATGTTACGCATTATTCACATGACGCGTAAATTTGACGAGCGTAACAAAGCTGGAACAATGTAAACAAATGGAGCCGTTCACATGTAATTTTCAAAAACCATGTGAACGGCTCCATTTGTTTACATTGTTCCAACTTTGTTACTCGCATCGACGCACGTTGACGCGCGTTAAATTTACGCGTCATGTGAATAATACGTTACTGTACACAAATATAACACAACATTACCAATATAATACAAACATATTTATACATAGAGAAATATTATATAAATATATATAATTATATAATGAGGCTATATATAATTATAGAAATATATATAAATATAGATATATTATTTAGTTCTGCAGTCTTCACCCAGTCGCAAATGTAGCGTGCATTGATCTGACATTCTCAGTAAAGGAGATAGCCTACTGTTTACGTACTGTGCGCCTGCCACAGATCTAGCTCCCACCACCTCTCGAGTGTTTTTGTTAGTAGATCCCGCAGATCTGTGGCAATCTGAGAGGCAGCTCTGCACCTCGGAGTTCTGATACGTAGCTGGCGAGAGCTCCATGCATAGCATTAGCATGCATAGCGGGCGCCGGCAGGTGGCAGAACCTAGCGACGGAGGTGCCCAAGCTCTGTTGAGCGTTTTTTTTAGTTGAAGCATTTGAGCTCCCAGAGCTGAGATCTGAGCTACCTCCTTGAGGTGGCAGGATCTGTTTACGAACGCAGCCTAAGACACCTCAAAGAGAGCGCAATATTCCCTTGCGGCCTAACTGCGAGAATATACGTCACAAGTTTTTTAATGTGGTTACACCCACTCCTATTTGGCAAAAAGATAGCAAGCTGAATGTACAGCTTTGGCCAAAAGTTTCCAAACGATTTGTATAGGGTGGTTTCATTCATGTTAAAGTCGACGTCATAAGTGAGTACTAAATAACATTGACCGGTATAGGGAAATGGCACATTTTGCCAGTTTAAAAATACTTCGCGATTTTTTTGAGAGCATTGATGCTGCTAACAGGTTGAATTAGTACCTCAAGTATGCAAGAAAAATAATAATAACCCAAAAAACAGCTAATTTCCAAAGAAAATAGCCAAAAACTACCTTTGCCCTATACTGAGCAATGTTAATCATTGCTCAAGATGAGCATCGAAAAGCACTCAGAATGACGTCATGCGCACACACCCTATAGGCAACCAGCAAGCACACTATGTTATCTTTATGAGAACACGCAGCGGCCGCCGCTGCCCAGTTCGGGAACTTTCAGCCAGAGCTGTATATACCAGTACTGGGCTTTGTAATACGAGGGAGGGAGGGAGGTACGACTCACCAGGTGTGCAGAGGTCATATTTGTAATACGAGGGAGGGAGGTACGACTCACAAGGTGTGCAGAGGTCATATTTGAAATACGAGGGAGGGAGGTACGACTCACCAGGTGTGCAGAGGTCATATTCAGTTGAAAGATGGCATGACTACGAGAGATAGAACCGTCACAAACTCCCCTAGTGTTCCTCACGACAGGCCCTACTCCGACCTCTGTTTTTTTTATTATGTACGTCCACCACGTACTCCTTGCCCACGCGGTACGTTGCATTGTTCAGCATGTAGAACACCTCGTCTGTCAACCACAAATACATACATAAAATATTATTGCATTTAAATATGAATATACATAATTATATATACATATTACAAATATATATATATATATATATATATATATATATATATATATATATATATATATATATATATATATATATATATATATAGACAGCTTGCACTCAGGCGCCATGTTGTTGGTCAGAAATACACACGCCACACAGGAAAAACATAATTTTTAAATATTTAATAGCAAACTTAAAACCTAAATCTAAGACTTAATTGTAGCTCCTAATAAAGCTACAAGAATATCAGAAAAATACTTGCAGTCGAAGTATACTTATATTTTTATGACAAATAATTTATGTAGTTTTCCTAAACTGAGCAATGTATGTACATATTAAGCACCACAAACATGGCAGCAACGCGCAAGGAGGTGCAACAGGATTTGCAAAGCCTAGCTGTTTTCTTGCACCACAAAATGTGCATTACATTTGAGTACATAAAAGTCAAGTTCATCTTACGACATAATGTAAAAATGTTTGACCACATCAAAATAATAATAAATTATTATAATAATTGAACGATTCATTAAGTACATCAATTTGTCCTACATTACACAATAACGTAGACCTAGGTAAAAATGCATTTTTGGACACATCATTATTATTATATGTTATTACTTTAAAGAGCTGCGGGTTTCGCAGTATACTCTTTGGCAGTCATTGAATTTTATTTGGGAAGATACAGAGAAGTCATCAATTTTATAACAGTACATAAGTATTTTTTTTTTATGTTTTTGATCTTAATGACACCTTTCAAAATTTTGAAATGAGTGCCCAAAGTAGAGATAAATGGGTGTTCAAAGTCACTCCGGTTGACTGTATACATTTTAAACTGTCAAATTGATTCATTTTCGCAAATGACTTCGTGCGTACATATGGCGTCAACTTTTGTATGAATACAAACACCCTATGCATCGGTCAAACTAGAAAATTCACAATAATAATAACAATTAAAACATTACCGGTCCGTTGGCACGGAGCACGAATATTTCGAACAAAAACAAACGATCAGATTTCACCCTTGCTAACTATACATATGTACTAGGTTAATTACAGATATAAATTGATACTCACTGTTTGAGGTGCAATGTAAGGACCACATTGTGAACTTAAATTACTGACAGCAAGTCGAAATCAAGAACAAAACCAGAGAACAAAAAATATTTGTTTTGTATTTGCAAACACGAAGGCGGTGACAAATGGCGGGATTGTAGTTTCTCGTAAAAATGCAATTTTGCAGTAGATTTCAGCTTTCTGCAAGTAAAAAATCATTAGCTCAAAATTTAAAGCAGCTAAATAACATAAGTTAATTTATAATTACCTGCTAAAATCAACAAATTCTAATATTTTTGCACCATATCATGCAACACGAAGTTACATGCACCATAGGCTGCCGCCATTTTGTGTATGTGAATTTCGTTAGTGTATTGTTTTCGTTCTGATTTGCGTTAATTTTACCAGGATTTTACTGTACCTTGTTTGCGAGGCTAGCTACAAAATGAAATTTTCTTGTTCTTCAAAATACTATTATAACAATTTTGAAAATATGGAAAGGTTACAAATATGCCATTTAGTTGTAAATCATTTAAATACTGACCCCAAATTTCTTGCAAAAGTTTGAAATTAATATTTTTTCCAACACTATATAGCCTCGCACGAGTTCACTAAAATTACATTAATCTTGAAATTCTTGAAATAGAAAATTTCTCTAATTTAACATAAACAAAGCACTATCGCAAATCATAACATTAACAACAATGGCGGCTCTTTGAACTCACAAACATGAATTTGAAGGCAAAATATAATAATTTAATGATATTAGAAGGTAATTAATAATGATTTCATGTGAAGTAGCTGCTTTAAATATTGAAAAAGTCATATTTTATATTCAAAACGCTGAAATTTGTAACAAAATCGTATTTTTATGAGAAATGAAATCCCGGCTCTTGTGCCTTTAGTTTACAAAAATTAACAAATTGTATTATGAATGGTAAGCAAATGTGACTTTTGTTTTAAATCGTCAAATTGTCACACTTACATTGCGTTAGTAGCAGTGAGTTTTAAGTTACGTTAATTCCACGCTAATAATAAGGCATGAGACACACGTGTACTCGGTGGGATGGGTCATATACATAAAAAAAAAATCCTGAAAAATAATATACATACATACATAGTTCCTGTTGTTTAAAGTGGTATGCTATACTAAACAAATTGGACGAAAAATGAGCTAACATTAGTATTATTATTATTAGATGCAGACATGTACTTTAGTTAACTCGTTTGTGATAAATAACTTTTAATTTTAAGTTATTAAAATTATGAGTATATTGCATTTTAGCATGCATGTTATTAAAAATAGCAAAAAAAACTTTTTTGAAGCTATTTTAATTTAAAATAGCTTTTATTAAAAAAAAACTACTAAAATGTATTTTTAGCTCCTCATATTAACTTAAACGTGTATATCTTAAATAAGTTTGGATTCGCAACTAATGCATCATTTTTTAGAGTGTGTTTATTTTTGTATAATGAAGTATAAAAGAGGTTCCTAAAAGAGGTTAAAAAAGACATCCTCAACAACTGCTTGCCACTCACAAACACGAACGTCTTGCCAGCGAACAACGTACGTCGCTGAGGGTTCACAGCAAAGGAGACTTGGTAGCCGTTCAACGTAACGTCTTTCACTCTAGGCAGGAAGTGGGCGGGGTCTGGCAGAGTGAGGGGCCTGGCCGGCACTCTGTGACCTTGACCTTCAATGATCTTGACCCAGGTGACCCAGAGGTCAGGAGTCACAATAGGAATACCTTTAGCCAGGGCACATACCACCTGGAATATTGAAATCAATATATTTTAGATATTGGAAATAATCTATCAATATTTTCAATAAGTTAATTATGAAATATTAAATTAAATAAGAAGCTGCTAGCATCAATCAATATTTATTTGTATATGTTAGCAGCTTCAGTAGCCAGTGCAATGTTATCCTGGTGACGAGCTGATTACATTGCACTGGCTACTGAAGCTGCTTACATCAATCAATATTGATTACTTTGATTAGTATAAAAGTTAATGTTAACTAGCTAAATTAAACCACCCACCTTCACCGTCATCTTGATTGATGGCATGGTAACATGGGTGACCTTGGAAGACCAAAGAGGTCACCACATGACCTCCAATAAGCTTGAGGACATTGTCCTTGACCTTCAAACTTCTGGGGTCACCCTCCATGTTCACCACGAGCACCACCAGGGGTCGATACTGTTTTTTTTCTTTCTTTCTTTCTTTCTTTCTTTTTTTTTTTTTATTCTTTCTTTTTTTTTTTTTTTTGCACGTCAAAAAAAACTGTTTTATTATTGTTTGGAATAAATTAAAAAATTTAAATTATGTTTTTAGTGAAATATCAATGTATCAATGTAAAAAAAAATGAAATTTAAGAATGAAATAAAAATAAATTTTATCGGAAAAAAAATGACTTAATTATTTTTATAACCCACTTACAATACTAAAGAAAAGAAAGAAGAACTGAAATATGGTAGTAATAGGGAGTCTGGTAACTGACGAGCTAACCACTCACTAAATATGAAATTGAAACAATATAAAACTACTTTTTGGAAGTTTCTGTAAGTTAGGCAACTGGTTGAGCATTGATGCACGACAAGTTGCCTAGCTCGCAGGATACTCTAAAACTGAACAACTTCACACCCCGCTAAATTTACAAATAAGGACTGATGTTTAAAATGAACCTCAGATTTGTACTCTACGTACCTTTATTAGTAATAAATCACGTCTAACTCAATTTTTTCAAAATTTTACATAAATTGTTTTTCATTAATAACTTGTTAACCAAGGGGTTAATTGAAGATTTAAGGGCAGTTCTGTAATCAGCAGTTCAAGGGCTTTCTAACAATGTGCATGTCCATGGGTTTCTTGACAAAAAATATTTCAGCCAAAAAAACAAAGAAGGGGTTAGCCTTGCTTGTTTTTGTGACCTTGAAACTTTCGGACGCGAATCCTAATAACATGCACATCATTGGAAAGCTCTTGATCTTCTGATCACAGAACTGCCCTTTAAGTCTTCGAATTTTAATTTACAAGGGAGGAATTTGTATTTATATATATTGAAAAGTGAAAAGCTAGGAAATTGCAAATCTTTGCAAAACAACACGATAGTTCAGTGGCGTGTTCTCTAAAACAATGATTTTAGTTGTCACAACTTTGAATTTTTAATAATTAACTTAATTTTCACATTAATTAACAATTTGAACTTCGATCATTAAAGTCTCCATTGAATGCCTGCAAAACTCAAACCAAAATCACGATACTTTTCAACTCGCAATGTATTTAAATATCTGAGCCTTATTTTTATTAATAAAAATGCTCATAATTAAAAGAACTAGCTTTCTAAATTAAGAGCAATTAGGAGCCACTTTAGAAATTTAATTTTGTCCTGGGTTACAAAATTTTCTCTATTCTAAGCTCCGAATTAATTCTAATTCTGCAGAACTACCTCTTTATTATTATGCATTAAAATATTATTTATATATAATATATTATTATTATTCAAAACATAAAGAACACAATTATTTGCAATGTAATGCAAATTTGTTTGTTGTGAATCAAATACTTGTATTTTATTTAGCAATTTTTAATATAATATTTTAGTATTGAAATATCATACGTTATTAATTGATACAAAAGAAAGAAGAAAAAAAAATTGTTTATAAAACAGAAATCGTACAATATAGGCCTAATTTATTTACGAAAATTTGCAATTTATAAGTATGAGCAATTATTAACAATTGTCACACGATTATATAATAATACACCATAGTATAAATTATATAAATACATAGTTTTTTTATTCATTCAATAAACTAAAATCATATATAACTGCACCTGCACTCTCCGAAATTTTTACAACACAAAAATATGTGTTATATCCACACGATCGTTATCTTACTTCCGCTATTGCTGTCCTCTGTCCTTATATGTCCTATACGTATCTTATATGCATTAACAAAACTTACGATTTTATTTTTTTATATTTTTGAGAAATGTACAAAAGTAGTTTTCATTAAACATTATTATTTATTAGTTACTTAAGATATAAAAAAACAAATTTTTAAACATTACGAGAACATATTCACAAGTTTTATGTATGCACATTGCACATTATTAACATGGAATGGATCAAGGAAATAGAATGCAAATAAAACACAAAATGTTGCTATTATCAAATTGGAGTGAATAAAAATATAATAATAATAAAAGGCGAGAAAGACAAAAGTTGTGAATTTTACGTGTTTTTTTATATACAGTATATTCACAATATAACCCATCCCCCCAATATTAATTTTCATGTTCATTTTTATTTAATATTACAAATTTGTTACTTTTCAATAAACCTCAACATGAAATTATTAAAAATACAAAAAGAAATCAGTGGATGTCAATACAGATGTCAATATAATATATTAAATTAAAATTAGTTTGATACAATTAAGATGACGTACAAGTAAAAAGATGAATGAAAGACGTTTAGTGAGTTTTTAATGACTTAAAAATAACAATTAAACTAAAACACTTAACTTTTAATAATTACACAGTCTGCATGCTTTGTTTAACAAAGAAATAATAATGATCGTAGTAATAATTAGGCAAGGAAATAGTTCAGATGTATCCTACAATAGGCAAGGAAATAGTTTAGCTCTCCCGCTGGGTGTGAGAACAGGCTGAGTGAGGCTAGTTCCTGGCCCAGGGTGTGAGTGAGGCTAGTTCCTGGCCCTGGGTGTGAGAGCAGGCTGAGTGAGGCTAGTTCCTGGCCCTGGGTGTGAGAGCAGGCATTGTGCGCTGCTGCAGACACAGTCGCTTCACAATGCCAATGTTGGCCTCAATGGTGTTCAGCTGCTCCAAGAATTCCTCACTCATCTCTGGCAAGTGGGACACATGCCCCATTGGTTTAGGCAGGATCGCAAGTACCTGAAAAACAAATTTAAACGAAATTTGAAACCATTTTGTTTGGACATCGATCTTTGGGCGTCGTTAAGCACGATGTTTTATGCTTCTTTAAATTTATTTTCTTCACTATTATGTAAGACTACTGCTGGTTTCCTTTTTATTTTATCATTAAGAATTGCCCCAGGAAGACTGGACTTGACAATATTCTGCCTACCTTGCCATTCTGCAGTGGAATGTTGAGGTTGACTGTGCTGGCAGTGCTCGAGGCAGGAGCGACGATGGGGCTGCCTCGGAGAGACACTGACACTTCGTCAGCCATGGGCCAGCGTGCTGGGTTGATTGGTTTTGAGGGATCAAACTTGGTCAGGACAATACGAGCCTCGTGCTCCAGTACACTCTGCAAACAAAACAGCAAAGTGTTAATAAATAAATGTTAAATATTACAACAGTTACGATATAGCAAATGTGATTTGTTGACGTGTTCTAATCACTGTACCTATTAGTTCAATGTTATATGCTCAGGAGTGAACTACCTGACCATATGTTTATGTGTGAAAATATCTTATGTGCTATTATTTTTAAATATGTTCAAGAAAAAACAAATGAGAAACATAACTTTGGATCAAGTTGTGTCCTCATCGTGTATGCAGTATTTTGTTTTAATGCAGTTTTCATACCTCACAATAGCACAAGGAGAAATGGGTTAGGTTTTGTTGTGAGTTGCATATACAGTTAACTCTCAATTTAGTGAAATTACCATTTTCTAGGTCCCTTGCGATTTCATAAAATCGAGAGCGTAAAGTACAATACTGTATGTACGTACATACATAATAGTGTGTGTACATACAGTACAGTATTGTACAACACTGTACCATACTGTCTGTCTCACCTTGCGCAACACAAGTTGGTTGTCAGGTTCAGGGTTGATCTGCTCAGGTTGAACCTCAGGTTCAGGCTGCTCAGCCTGGTTGAATGCCTTGGCCAAGTTGGTACGAGATGAACGACGTTGTGTGCTGGAGTGGAGATGTTGGGAGACTGAAGGTTCTCTGCAGGCGACGCCTCAGTCGTCTTGGTGCGACGAAGCTGAAAGTCAAACATAACCATCAAGACCCTCCTATAAAAAGTATTAGTCAAATTTCAACAATTTAAAATTAAAGTTTTTTTTTTTTTTTTTTTTTTTTTAACCTATTAAAAAACTGTTGCAATTACGAAGACTTTAGATTGCTAGCAGACGACTAGACTATTAGTGTTGACTAACATAGCTAGATAGATATAAATACACGCTATACATACTTACTGGAGTGCTAAACAATCTGAAAGGTCTGCCGTGGTCTTTACACTCTCCCAGCACAGAAACTTCACATAAACAGCAGTCTGGAACATCAAAGTTCGCCACATTATTCAAATACATTTGTGTGTGTGAGGTGCACAACTTTACACAAAGCAAATCTAAAGAGAACGTATTAGTAATTTATTGGGATTAAAATGCAATTAACAAACATATAAGCCCTGTTAATTCCTTCTACTAAAATGACAATCAATTATTCACAATTTTAATGACAAAAATAAAAAAAAAAACACACAAACAAATATAATTATGACATAAAAATTGTATTGTGATATTTTAAGTTTATTTCTATCTTAAATCATAAAAAAAAAAAAAAAAAAAAAAAATAACAATTAAGAATGTACAGTACTTTTTTTTGTATATAGCAAATAAAACAGTAATGCTGTTCATAAAAGCCCTGTTCGTAATTGCCCCTAAAATGACAATCAGCTATGGTAGTTAAAGGACTAGTAAATGCTACCTATTTACCCTATTTTTTATACGTTCATCATGTGGACTATAATGAGAGCAGTAAAAATATGTATCACAATAATTTTTATTATTTTTCTTTTGTGGTGTTTTGAGGGTGTTAAGAAAATGTCTTAGCAGTTATGAGTCACACTAAAACAAGTCAGGGGAAACGTTCCCCTCATTTCATATCTCAGAATATTCAGAGTGGGGCGCAACCAATATTGCGCGGAGCTGTTGCACCGTTGCGCGTTGCTAAATCTATGGGAAAAAGTTTGAAAGTTTTTTTTGGAATGAACTAATCTTACGAAACGCTCGGTGCTTTCAAAGTAAATATTATAAGCATAAACTGTGCGCTCTTTGCATTACTTTATTTATTTATTATTCTTATTTATGAGTTTATTCGTTTATTTATTTATTCATTTATTTGTTTGTTTATTTATTTATTATTATTTCTATTTATGAGCTTATTAGTCTATTTATTTATTTATTTTGTGAAAGATTGCTTTCCATAAAGGGGTTGGGTTAAATTTTCATGTACAGTTTATTTGCATTCTCTCTCTCTCTCTCTCTCTCTGTCTCTCTCTCTGAAGTACGGTGATAAGATGAAATAAAAAACGTTACAGCTTTTGTGTTTTTCCAAAGGTAAATAATGCATGGTTACACTAGGCCGTAATGCATGGACGGATTGGGCGCCAAGATTTCAAGGATTTCTCGATGGGCCGTGGCAAAAGTGGGCCACTGTGGGCCAAGTCAGCACAAAAAAAAAAAAAAAAAAAAAAAAAAAAAAAAAAGAAAGAAAGAAAGAAAGAAAGAAAGAAAAGAAAAATAGAGAAAGAGAGAGAGAAAAAAAAGAATGAGATGAAATTCCACTGAGTAAATTTAATCAATATGATATAAATATTGCTTTTTTTTCTTTTCTTTTTTTCGTTTTTAGCCAGTTTTTGTTTCTTTTTTCTTGTAATTTTGAATTAATCCTGGTGACGAGCTGATTACATTGAACTGGCTACTGAAGCTGCTAACATCAATCAATATGGATTACATTCAGTAGTAGTATACAAGTTAATGTTAACTTGCTAAATTAAACCACCCACCTTGACCGTCATCTTGATTGATGGCATAGTAACATGCGTGACCTTGGACGACCAAGAGGTCACCACATGACCTCCAAGCTTGAGGACATTATCCCTGACCTTCAAACTTCTGGGGTCACCCTCCATGTTCACCACGAGCACCACCAGGGGTCGATACTGCAACCTGAAAGTAACATTTAAATATTTGTGACCTCAGTGCAGTAGTTTTCTCACAAACACACTAACAAGAGGCTTCTACAATGTTAAATTAGTACATTTTAGTGTCTTAAAACACGTAAAAGTATGTCTAGTATTCCACATTTAAATATTTGTGACCTCAGTGCAGTAGTTTTCTCACAAACACACTAACAAGAGGCTTCTACAATGTTAAATTAGTACATTTTACTGTCTTAAAACACGTAAAAGTATGTCTAGTATTCCACATTTAAATATTTGTGACCTCAGTGCAGTAGTTTTCTCACATACACACTAACAAGAAGCTTCTACAATGTTAAATTAGTACCTTAATGTATATAAATATAATAGAAACATTAAATGCTACAATATAGTTGTGATTTTGACTATTTCCCCTCCAAGTGTGTCACAACTGTCTTAAATATTTGTGATGTTGAACTCTCACCTCCAGATGTTCCACTGCTTGCCAAACCTAACTCTGTAGCCATGTCGCAGCAAGAAGGCGTGGCTCTTGTTCATGGCAACTCCGTTCTCTATGCTGGTGTTGAGGTAGGTCCCATATTTGGAGTCTGTGTCCGTTAGCTCTACGGTGGGAAGTACAGCTGGGTTTTCCTGTGATAAACATGTACATGTGTTAGTATACTGCGCTTGCTATCTTATTGCCACGGTACACTCCGCGTAAAAACTTGTGACGTAAACCTTTGGCAATTAGCCCACGCGGGAATAAATTGAAAATATATTTATTCATTTCTTTCGTCCTACAATCACAATATACAACAATGCATATCGGCTTAGGTTATTGCATCAGTTGATACAATTAGAAATGATAGTCAAATGTTACGCATTATTCACATGACGCGTAAATTTGACGAGCGTAACAAAGCTGGAACAATGTAAACAAATGGAGCCGTTCACATGTAATTTTCAAAAACCATGTGAACGGCTCCATTTGTTTACATTGTTCCAACTTTGTTACGCGCATCGACGCACGTTGACGCGCGTTAAATTTACGCGTCATGTGAATAATACGTTACTGTACACAAATATAACACAACATTACCAATATAATACAAACATATTTATACATAGAGAAATATTATATAAATATATATAATTATATAATGAGGCTATATATAATTATAGAAATATATATAAATATAGATATATTATTTAGTTCTGCAGTCTTCACCCAGTCGCAAATGTAGCGTGCATTGATCTGACATTCTCAGTAAAGGAGATAGCCTACTGTTTACGTACTGTGCGCCTGCCACAGATCTAGCTCCCACCACCTCTCGAGTGTTTTTGTTAGTAGATCCCGCAGATCTGTGGCAATCTGAGAGGCAGCTCTGCACCTCGGAGTTCTGATACGTAGCTGGCGAGAGCTCCATGCATAGCGGGCGCCGGCAGGTGGCAGAACCTAGCGACGGAGGTGCCCAAGCTCTGTTGAGCGTTTTTTTTAGTTGAAGCATTTGAGCTCCCAGAGCTGAGATCTGAGCTACCTCCTTGAGGTGGCAGGATCTGTTTACGAACGCAGCCTAAGACACCTCAAAGAGAGCGCAATATTCCCTTGCGGCCTAACTGCGAGAATATACGTCACAAGTTTTTTAATGTGGTTACACCCACTCCTATTTGGCAAAAAGATAGCAAGCTGAATGTACAGCTTTGGCCAAAAGTTTCCAAACGATTTGTATAGGGTGGTTTCATTCATGTTAAAGTCGACGTCATAAGTGAGTACTAAATAACATTGACCGGTATAGGGAAATGGCACATTTTGCCAGTTTAAAAATACTTCGCGATTTTTTTGAGAGCATTGATGCTGCTAACAGGTTGAATTAGTACCTCAAGTATGCAAGAAAAATAATAATAACCCAAAAAACAGCTAATTTCCAAAGAAAATAGCCAAAAACTACCTTTGCCCTATACTGAGCAATGTTAATCATTGCTCAAGATGAGCATCGAAAAGCACTCAGAATGACGTCATGCGCACACACCCTATAGGCAACCAGCAAGCACACTATGTTATCTTTATGAGAACACGCAGCGGCCGCCGCTGCCCAGTTCGGGAACTTTCAGCCAGAGCTGTATATACCAGTACTGGGCTTTGTAATACGAGGGAGGGAGGGAGGTACGACTCACCAGGTGTGCAGAGGTCATATTTGTAATACGAGGGAGGGAGGTACGACTCACAAGGTGTGCAGAGGTCATATTTGAAATACGAGGGAGGGAGGTACGACTCACCAGGTGTGCAGAGGTCATATTCAGTTGAAAGATGGCATGACTACGAGAGATAGAACTGTCACAAACTCCCCTAGTGTTCCTCACGACAGGCCCTACTCCGACCTCTGTTTTTTTTATTATGTACGTCCACCACGTACTCCTTGCCCACGCGGTACGTTGCATTGTTCAGCATGTAGAACACCTCGTCTGTCAACCACAAATACATACATAAAATATTATTGCATTTAAATATGAATATACATAATTATATATACATATTACAAATATATATATATATATATATATATATATATATAGACAGCTTGCACTCAGGCGCCATGTTGTTGGTCAGAAATACACACGCCACACAGGAAAAACATAATTTTTAAATATTTAATAGCAATCTTAAAACCTAAATCTAAGACTTAATTGTAGCTCCTAATAAAGCTACAAGAATATCAGAAAAATACTTGCAGTCGAAGTATACTTATATTTTTATGACAAATAATTTATGTAGTTTTCCTAAACTGAGCAATGTATGTACATATTAAGCACCACAAACATGGCAGCAACGCGCAAGGAGGTGCAACAGGATTTGCAAAGCCTAGCTGTTTTCTTGCACCACAAAATGTGCATTACATTTGAGTACATAAAAGTCAAGTTCATCTTACGACATAATGTAAAAATGTTTGACCACATCAAAATAATAATAAATTATTATAATAATTGAACGATTCATTAAGTACATCAATTTGTCCTACATTACACAATAACGTAGACCTAGGTAAAAATGCATTTTTGGACACATCATTATTATTATATGTTATTACTTTAAAGAGCTGCGGGTTTCGCAGTATACTCTTTGGCAGTCATTGAATTTTATTTGGGAAGATACAGAGAAGTCATCAATTTTATAACAGTACATAAGTATTTTTTTCTTATGTTTTTGATCTTAATGACACCTTTCAAAATTTTGAAATGAGTGCCCAAAGTAGAGATAAATGGGTGTTCAAAGTCACTCCGGTTGACTGTATACATTTTAAACTGTCAAATTGATTCATTTTCGCAAATGACTTCGTGCGTACATATGGCGTCAACTTTTGTATGAATACAAACACCCTATGCATCGGTCAAACTAGAAAATTCACAATAATAATAACAATTAAAACATTACCGGTCCGTTGGCACGGAGCACGAATATTTCGAACAAAAACAAACGATCAGATTTCACCCTTGCTAACTATACATATGTACTAGGTTAATTACAGATATAAATTGATACTCACTGTTTGAGGTGCAATGTAAGGACCACATTGTGAACTTAAATTACTGACAGCAAGTCGAAATCAAGAACAAAACCAGAGAACAAAAAATATTTGTTTTGTATTTGCAAACACGAAGGCGGTGACAAATGGCGGGATTGTAGTTTCTCGTAAAAATGCAATTTTGCAGTAGATTTCAGCTTTCTGCAAGTAAAAAATCATTAGCTCAAAATTTAAAGCAGCTAAATAACATAAGTTAATTTATAATTACCTGCTAAAATCAACAAATTCTAATATTTTTGCACCATATCATGCAACACGAAGTTACATGCACCATAGGCTGCCGCCATTTTGTGTATGTGAATTTCGTTAGTGTATTGTTTTCGTTCTGATTTGCGTTAATTTTACCAGGATTTTACTGTACCTTGTTTGCGAGGCTAGCTACAAAATGAAATTTTCTTGTTCTTCAAAATACTATTATAACAATTTTGAAAATATGGAAAGGTTACAAATATGCCATTTAGTTGTAAATCATTTAAATACTGACCCCAAATTTCTTGCAAAAGTTTGAAATTAATATTTTTTCCAACACTATATAGCCTCGCACGAGTTCACTAAAATTACATTAATCTTGAAATTCTTGAAATAGAAAATATCTCTAATTTAACATAAACAAAGCACTATCGCAAATCATAACATTAACAACAATGGCGGCTCTTTGAACTCACAAACATGAATTTGAAGGCAAAATATAATAATTTAATGATATTAGAAGGTAATTAATAATGATTTCATGTGAAGTAGCTGCTTTAAATATTGAAAAAGTCATATTTTATATTCAAAACGCTGAAATTTGTAACAAAATCGTATTTTTATGAGAAATGAAATCCCGGCTCTTGTCTGCCTTTAGTTTACAAAAATTAACAAATTGTATTATGAATGGTAAGCAAATGTGACTTTTGTTTTAAATCGTCAAATTGTCACACTTACATTGCGTTAGTAGCAGTGAGTTTTAAGTTACGTTAATTCCACGCTAATAATAAGGCATGAGACACACGTGTACTCGGTGGGATGGGTCATATACATAAAAAAAAAATCCTGAAAAATAATATACATACATACATAGTTCCTGTTGTTTAAAGTGGTATGCTATACTAAACAAATTGGACGAAAAATGAGCTAACATTAGTATTATTATTATTAGATGCAGACATGTACTTTAGTTAACTCGTTTGTGATAAATAACTTTTAATTTTAAGTTATTAAAATTATGAGTATATTGCATTTTAGCATGCATGTTATTAAAAATAGCAAAAAAACTTTTTTGAAGCTATTTTAATTTAAAATAGCTTTTATTAAAAAAAAACTACTAAAATGTATTTTTAGCTCCTCATATTAACTTAAACGTGTATATCTTAAATAAGTTTGGATTCGCAACTAATGCATCATTTTTTAGAGTGTGTTTATTTTTGTATAATGAAGTATAAAAGAGGTTCCTAAAAGAGGTTAAAAAAGACATCCTCAACAACTGCTTGCCACTCACAAACACGAACGTCTTGCCAGCGAACAACGTACGTCGCTGAGGGTTCACAGCAAAGGAGACTTGGTAGCCGTTCAACGTAACGTCTTTCACTCTAGGCAGGAAGTGGGCGGGGTCTGGCAGAGTGAGGGGCCTGGCCGGCACTCTGTGACCTTGACCTTCAATGATCTTGACCCAGGTGACCCAGAGGTCAGGAGTCACAATAGGAATACCTTTAGCCAGGGCACATACCACCTGGAATATTGAAATCAATATATTTTAGATATTGGAAATAATCTATCAATATTTTCAATAAGTTAATTATGAAATATTAAATTAAATAAGAAGCTGCTAGCATCAATCAATATTTATTTGTATATGTTAGCAGCTTCAGTAGCCAGTGCAATGTTATCCTGGTGACGAGCTGATTACATTGCACTGGCTACTGAAGCTGCTTACATCAATCAATATTGATTACTTTGATTAGTATAAAAGTTAATGTTAACTAGCTAAATTAAACCACCCACCTTCACCGTCATCTTGATTGATGGCATGGTAACATGGGTGACCTTGGAAGACCAAAGAGGTCACCACATGACCTCCAATAAGCTTGAGGACATTGTCCTTGACCTTCAAACTTCTGGGGTCACCCTCCATGTTCACCACGAGCACCACCAGGGGTCGATACTGTTTTTTTTCTTTCTTTCTTTCTTTCTTTCTTTTTTTTTTTTTTATTCTTTCTTTTTTTTTTTTTTTTGCACGTCAAAAAAAACTGTTTTATTATTGTTTGGAATAAATTAAAAAATTTAAATTATGTTTTTAGTGAAATATCAATGTATCAATGTAAAAAAAAAATGAAATTTAAGAATGAAATAAAAATAAATTTTATCGGAAAAAAAATGACTTAATTATTTTTATAACCCACTTACAATACTAAAGAAAAGAAAGAAGAACTGAAATATGGTAGTAATAGGGAGTCTGGTAACTGACGAGCTAACCACTCACTAAATATGAAATTGAAACAATATAAAACTACTTTTTGGAAGTTTCTGTAAGTTAGGCAACTGGTTGAGCATTGATGCACGACAAGTTGCCTAGCTCGCAGGATACTCTAAAACTGAACAACTTCACACCCCGCTAAATTTACAAATAAGGACTGATGTTTAAAATGAACCTCAGATTTGTACTCTACGTACCTTTATTAGTAATAAATCACGTCTAACTCAATTTTTTCAAAATTTTACATAAATTGTTTTTCATTAATAACTTGTTAACCAAGGGGTTAATTGAAGATTTAAGGGCAGTTCTGTAATCAGCAGTTCAAGGGCTTTCTAACAATGTGCATGTCCATGGGTTTCTTGACAAAAAATATTTCAGCCAAAAAAAACAAAGAAGGGGTTAAGCCTTGCTTGTTTTTGTGACCTTGAAACTTTCGGACGCGAATCCTAATAACATGCACATCATTGGAAAGCTCTTGATCTTCTGATCACAGAACTGCCCTTTAAGTCTTCGAATTTTAATTTACAAGGGAGGAATTTGTATTTATATATATTGAAAAGTGAAAAGCTAGGAAATTGCAAATCTTTGCAAAACAACACGATAGTTCAGTGGCGTGTTCTCTAAAACAATGATTTTAGTTGTCACAACTTTGAATTTTTAATAATTAACTTAATTTTCACATTAATTAACAATTTGAACTTCGATCATTAAAGTCTCCATTGAATGCCTGCAAAACTCAAACCAAAATCACGATACTTTTCAACTCGCAATGTATTTAAATATCTGAGCCTTATTTTTATTAATAAAAATGCTCATAATTAAAAGAACTAGCTTTCTAAATTAAGAGCAATTAGGAGCCACTTTAGAAATTTAATTTTGTCCTGGGTTACAAAATTTTCTCTATTCTAAGCTCCGAATTAATTCTAATTCTGCAGAACTACCTCTTTATTATTATGCATTAAAATATTATTTATATATAATATATTATTATTATTCAAAACATAAAGAACACAATTATTTGCAATGTAATGCAAATTTGTTTGTTGTGAATCAAATACTTGTATTTTATTTAGCAATTTTTAATATAATATTTTAGTATTGAAATATCATACGTTATTAATTGATACAAAAGAAAGAAGAAAAAAAAATTGTTTATAAAACAGAAATCGTACAATATAGGCCTAATTTATTTACGAAAATTTGCAATTTATAAGTATGAGCAATTATTAACAATTGTCACACGATTATATAATAATACACCATAGTATAAATTATATAAATACATAGTTTTTTTATTCATTCAATAAACTAAAATCATATATAACTGCACCTGCACTCTCCGAAATTTTTACAACACAAAAATATGTGTTATATCCACACGATCGTTATCTTACTTCCGCTATTGCTGTCCTCTGTCCTTATATGTCCTATACGTATCTTATATGCATTAACAAAACTTACGATTTTATTTTTTTATATTTTTGAGAAATGTACAAAAGTAGTTTTCATTAAACATTATTATTTATTAGTTACTTAAGATATAAAAAAACAAATTTTTAAACATTACGAGAACATATTCACAAGTTTTATGTATGCACATTGCACATTATTAACATGGAATGGATCAAGGAAATAGAATGCAAATAAAACACAAAATGTTGCTATTATCAAATTGGAGTGAATAAAAATATAATAATAATAAAAGGCGAGAAAGACAAAAGTTGTGAATTTTACGTGTTTTTTTATATACAGTATATTCACAATATAACCCATCCCCCCAATATTAATTTTCATGTTCATTTTTATTTAATATTACAAATTTGTTACTTTTCAATAAACCTCAACATGAAATTATTAAAAATACAAAAAGAAATCAGTGGATGTCAATACAGATGTCAATATAATATATTAAATTAAAATTAGTTTGATACAATTAAGATGACGTACAAGTAAAAAGATGAATGAAAGACGTTTAGTGAGTTTTTAATGACTTAAAAATAACAATTAAACTAAAACACTTAACTTTTAATAATTACACAGTCTGCATGCTTTGTTTAACAAAGAAATAATAATGATCGTAGTAATAATTAGGCAAGGAAATAGTTCAGATGTATCCTACAATAGGCAAGGAAATAGTTTAGCTCTCCCGCTGGGTGTGAGAACAGGCTGAGTGAGGCTAGTTCCTGGCCCAGGGTGTGAGTGAGGCTAGTTCCTGGCCCTGGGTGTGAGAGCAGGCTGAGTGAGGCTAGTTCCTGGCCCTGGGTGTGAGAGCAGGCATTGTGCGCTGCTGCAGACACAGTCGCTTCACAATGCCAATGTTGGCCTCAATGGTGTTCAGCTGCTCCAAGAATTCCTCACTCATCTCTGGCAAGTGGGACACATGCCCCATTGGTTTAGGCAGGATCGCAAGTACCTGAAAAACAAATTTAAACGAAATTTGAAACCATTTTGTTTGGACATCGATCTTTGGGCGTCGTTAAGCACGATGTTTTATGCTTCTTTAAATTTATTTTCTTCACTATTATGTAAGACTACTGCTGGTTTCCTTTTTATTTTATCATTAAGAATTGCCCCAGGAAGACTGGACTTGACAATATTCTGCCTACCTTGCCATTCTGCAGTGGAATGTTGAGGTTGACTGTGCTGGCAGTGCTCGAGGCAGGAGCGACGATGGGGCTGCCTCGGAGAGACACTGACACTTCGTCAGCCATGGGCCAGCGTGCTGGGTTGATTGGTTTTGAGGGATCAAACTTGGTCAGGACAATACGAGCCTCGTGCTCCAGTACACTCTGCAAACAAAACAGCAAAGTGTTAATAAATAAATGTTAAATATTACAACAGTTACGATATAGCAAATGTGATTTGTTGACGTGTTCTAATCACTGTACCTATTAGTTCAATGTTATATGCTCAGGAGTGAACTACCTGACCATATGTTTATGTGTGAAAATATCTTATGTGCTATTATTTTTAAATATGTTCAAGAAAAAACAAATGAGAAACATAACTTTGGATCAAGTTGTGTCCTCATCGTGTATGCAGTATTTTGTTTTAATGCAGTTTTCATACCTCACAATAGCACAAGGAGAAATGGGTTAGGTTTTGTTGTGAGTTGCATATACAGTTAACTCTCAATTTAGTGAAATTACCATTTTCTAGGTCCCTTGCGATTTCATAAAATCGAGAGCGTAAAGTACAATACTGTATGTACGTACATACATAATAGTGTGTGTACATACAGTACAGTATTGTACAACACTGTACCATACTGTCTGTCTCACCTTGCGCAACACAAGTTGGTTGTCAGGTTCAGGGTTGATCTGCTCAGGTTGAACCTCAGGTTCAGGCTGCTCAGCCTGGTTGAATGCCTTGGCCAAGTTGGTACGAGATGAACGACGTTGTGTGCTGGAGTGGAGATGTTGGGAGACTGAAGGTTCTCTGCAGGCGACGCCTCAGTCGTCTTGGTGCGACGAAGCTGAAAGTCAAACATAACCATCAAGACCCTCCTATAAAAAGTATTAGTCAAATTTCAACAATTTAAAATTAAAGTTTTTTTTTTTTTTTTTTTTTTTTTAACCTATTAAAAAACTGTTGCAATTACGAAGACTTTAGATTGCTAGCAGACGACTAGACTATTAGTGTTGACTAACATAGCTAGATAGATATAAATACACGCTATACATACTTACTGGAGTGCTAAACAATCTGAAAGGTCTGCCGTGGTCTTTACACTCTCCCAGCACAGAAACTTCACATAAACAGCAGTCTGGAACATCAAAGTTCGCCACATTATTCAAATACATTTGTGTGTGTGAGGTGCACAACTTTACACAAAGCAAATCTAAAGAGAACGTATTAGTAATTTATTGGGATTAAAATGCAATTAACAAACATATAAGCCCTGTTAATTCCTTCTACTAAAATGACAATCAATTATTCACAATTTTAATGACAAAAATAAAAAAAAACACACACAAACAAATATAATTATGACATAAAAATTGTATTGTGATATTTTAAGTTTATTTCTATCTTAAATCATAAAAAAAAAAAAAAAAAAAAAAAAATAACAATTAAGAATGTACAGTACTTTTTTTTGTATATAGCAAATAAAACAGTAATGCTGTTCATAAAAGCCCTGTTCGTAATTGCCCCTAAAATGACAATCAGCTATGGTAGTTAAAGGACTAGTAAATGCTACCTATTTACCCTATTTTTTATACGTTCATCATGTGGACTATAATGAGAGCAGTAAAAATATGTATCACAATAATTTTTATTATTTTTCTTTTGTGGTGTTTTGAGGGTGTTAAGAAAATGTCTTAGCAGTTATGAGTCACACTAAAACAAGTCAGGGGAAACGTTCCCCTCATTTCATATCTCAGAATATTCAGAGTGGGGCGCAACCAATATTGCGCGGAGCTGTTGCACCGTTGCGCGTTGCTAAATCTATGGGAAAAAGTTTGAAAGTTTTTTTTGGAATGAACTAATCTTACGAAACGCTCGGTGCTTTCAAAGTAAATATTATAAGCATAAACTGTGCGCTCTTTGCATTACTTTATTTATTTATTATTCTTATTTATGAGTTTATTCGTTTATTTATTTATTCATTTATTTGTTTGTTTATTTATTTATTATTATTTCTATTTATGAGCTTATTAGTCTATTTATTTATTTATTTTGTGAAAGATTGCTTTCCATAAAGGGGTTGGGTTAAATTTTCATGTACAGTTTATTTGCATTCTCTCTCTCTCTCTCTCTCTGTCTCTCTCTCTGAAGTACGGTGATAAGATGAAATAAAAAACGTTACAGCTTTTGTGTTTTTCCAAAGGTAAATAATGCATGGTTACACTAGGCCGTAATGCATGGACGGATTGGGCGCCAAGATTTCAAGGATTTCTCGATGGGCCGTGGCAAAAGTGGGCCACTGTGGGCCAAGTCAGCACAAAAAAAAAAAAAAAAAAAAAAAAAAAAAAAAAAGAAAGAAAGAAAGAAAGAAAGAAAGAAAAGAAAAATAGAGAAAGAGAGAGAGAAAAAAAAGAATGAGATGAAATTCCACTGAGTAAATTTAATCAATATGATATAAATATTGCTTTTTTTTCTTTTCTTTTTTTCGTTTTTAGCCAGTTTTTCTTTCTTTTTTCTTGTAATTTTGAATTAATCCTGGTGACGAGCTGATTACATTGAACTGGCTACTGAAGCTGCTAACATCAATCAATATGGATTACATTCAGTAGTAGTATACAAGTTAATGTTAACTTGCTAAATTAAACCACCCACCTTGACCGTCATCTTGATTGATGGCATAGTAACATGCGTGACCTTGGACGACCAAGAGGTCACCACATGACCTCCAAGCCTGAGGACATTATCCCTGACCTTCAAACTTCTGGGGTCACCCTCCATGTTCGACCACGAGCACCACCAGGGGTCGATACTGCAACCTGAAAGTAACATTTAAATATTTGTGACCTCAGTGCAGTAGTTTTCTCACAAACACACTAACAAGAGGCTTCTACAATGTTAAATTAGTACATTTTAGTGTCTTAAAACACGTAAAAGTATGTCTAGTATTCCACATTTAAATATTTGTGACCTCAGTGCAGTAGTTTTCTCACAAACACACTAACAAGAGGCTTCTACAATGTTAAATTAGTACATTTTACTGTCTTAAAACACGTAAAAGTATGTCTAGTATTCCACATTTAAATATTTGTGACCTCAGTGCAGTAGTTTTCTCACAAACACACTAACAAGAAGCTTCTACAATGTTAAATTAGTACCTTAATGTATATAAATATAATAGAAACATTAAATGCTACAATATAGTTGTGATTTTGACTATTTCCCCTCCAAGTGTGTCACAACTGTCTTAAATATTTGTGATGTTGAACTCTTACCTCCAGATGTTCCACTGCTTGCCAAACCTAACTCTGTAGCCATGTCGCAGCAAGAAGGCGTGGCTCTTGTTCATGGCAACTCCGTTCTCTATGCTGGTGTTGAGGTAGGTCCCATATTTGGAGTCTGTGTCCGTTAGCTCTACGGTGGGAAGTACAGCTGGGTTTTCCTGTGATAAACATGTACATGTGTTAGTATACTGCGCTTGCTATCTTATTGCCACGGTACACTCCGCGTAAAAACTTGTGACGTAAACCTTTGGCAATTAGCCCACGCGGGAATAAATTGAAAATATATTTATTCATTTCTTTCGTCCTACAATCACAATATACAACAATGCATATCGGCTTATATGGATTACATTCAGTAGTAGTATACAAGTTAATGTTAACTTGCTAAATTAAACCACCCACCTTGACCGTCATCTTGATTGATGGCATAGTAACATGCGTGACCTTGGACGACCAAGAGGTCACCACATGACCTCCAAGCTTGAGGACATTATCCCTGACCTTCAAACTTCTGGGGTCACCCTCCATGTTCACCACGAGCACCACCAGGGGTCGATACTGCAACCTGAAAGTAACATTTAAATATTTGTGACCTCAGTGCAGTAGTTTTCTCACAAACACACTAACAAGAGGCTTCTACAATGTTAAATTAGTACATTTTACTGTCTTAAAACACGTAAAAGTATGTCTAGTATTCCACATTTAAATATTTGTGACCTCAGTGCAGTAGTTTTCTCACAAACACACTAACAAGAAGCTTCTACAATGTTAAATTAGTACCTTAATGTATATAAATATAATAGAAACATTAAATGCTACAATATAGTTGTGATTTTGACTATTTCCCCTCGAAGTGTGTCACAACTGTCTTAAATATTTGTGATGTTGAACTCTCACCTCCAGATGTTCCACTGCTTGCCAAACCTAACTCTGTAGCCATGTCGCAGCAAGAAGGCGTGGCTCTTGTTCATGGCAACTCCGTTCTCTATGCTGGTGTTTAGGTAGGTCCCGTATTTGGAGTCTGTGTCCGTTAGCTCTACGGTGGGAAGTACAGCTGGGTTTTCCTGTGATAAACATGTACATGTGTTAGTATACTGCGCTTGCTATCTTATTGCCACGGTACGGTGAGGGAGGACACTATTGCTTGCTGGCTGCCTGTCTTACACCCCTCTTAGACACGATTTTATATTACAGTGTGAGGATGAGAGGTTTTAAACAGCAAGCCGAGTTTGCGCGCGCGATTTTAACCAATCAGCGCGTGCAGCTGCGGGGGCATCGCGTATATAAACGCGACTGCCACTTGCTTCCTCAGCTCAGTCAGTTAGCAGATGTGGTGTGAGCCATCTCTAGCTGTACAGAGCTCTCTGCCGAGCCTTACTGATGAGTCCTAGGTAAAGGACGAAACCGGTCTAAGGCAAAGAGTAAGTCTGATGCTGTTTTATAATGTTGTGTCTTTGACGTAGTGTGAGATCGTGAGATGCTAGGCACATTGTTTTTATTTTGACACTATACCTCCATCCCTTTAACGTCTACTTTTTAACTAGCTAAAGCTAGAATATTTGATCCCTAGTCCCAATTTACTATTTAAATTAGAGAATTTTCGCGTTTTATTAATTTTCAATTCAACGTGCTCTAATCTCTACCAACTATTTTCTAAATATCTTCTATGGTTACAGTTTAAAAAAAAATCGTAAAAATTGGATCACTTAAAAGCAGAACACTTTGAACAAAAAAAGTTGTGTCATATCCTAACAAACCTGAAAATCAACGTTGATTTGGCCGTAATCGTTGATTTCTAATTTATTTTCCATTCACAAAATGCCTCTGGCAGTCACTGACATCACAGCTTGCCAGGTTTACCCGCCAGTAAACCGGGCGAGCTGTGACGTCAGTGACCGCCAGTGTCATTTTGTGAATGGAAAATAATTTAGAAATCAATGACTCCGGCCAAATCAATGTTGATTTTTAGGTTTGTTAGGATATTACACAACTTTTTTGTTCAAGGTGTTCTACGCCTTTAAAGTATACTTTTTAGAGCTCCTCAATGCATAGGATGAAATTTGGGACATAAAAAAGGTGGTTGAATTTTCAAAACTTCACCTGTAGAAAGCATATTATAGTGTGACCAAAAAACTAAAAGATCTGTCATTTTGATTGACAATACCCTGAAAGAGGAATAGAGTAGAGGAGGCTAGACAAAATATAATTATGTGTAGATCATCTCACTCAAGCAGGTAGCTTGCAAGCCATGGTTTTTAACAATAAGTTATCTTTGATACCTAGCTGTCACATTCAAAAAGTATAGTTTGGCGCGGTGTCACTAGCCATCAATGTATAAAAATTAGATTAAGAGGTTGTTTTAAAAATTTGAAAAATATGAAATTTAAAGACTAAATTCTTGCAGAAACTTATTAGGATTAAAAGTCGAAAGCATGTCATTGTTAATTTCTACCAAGAAATGCAGAAGAAGAAAAGATGAAGATGTGTTAGCTCTCTTGGTTTGCTACCATGGCTAGCACAGGACAACAGTCAATTTCTTAGCGATTTTAGTTGGATAGGATAAGAAATTGACCGCTGTCCCGCGCTTTAACATTTTTGTACCAGCACTGGTCAGACTATATCTGACCAGCCTATATTAGTCTCTTGGTTTGCTACCATGGCTGTATGTTAAAACTACATTTTTGTACCAGCTCTGGTCAGACTATATCTGACCACTATATACTGCTGGTCAGCCTATATTAGTCTCTTGGTTTGCTACCATGGCTGTATGTTAAAACTACATTTTTGTACCAGCACTGGTCAGACTATATCTGACCACTATATACTGCTGCTCAGCCTATATTAGCTCTCTTGGCTTGCTACCATGGCTGTATGTTAAAACTACATTTTTGTAGCTGCACTTTAGTTGGTTGGTCAGATTATATAAGGAAATCACTGCCAAGTCTAAAGTGCAAGACTAACCTGTGCCAGGAGGTCCGTACAGCAAGACTCCCTTGGGGGGCTGTATGCCGAGGTTCTCGAAGCGTTCCTTGTGAGTCATGGGCAGCACCACAGCCTCAATCAGCTGTCAATCAATCAAACACTCAGTTAGGTTGCACAGCATAGGGCAAGTAGAACTATGTCAACACAATGTAATGTAATCTGATTTTTACAACTAATGAAAACACTTATAGAAATAAATGAAATATTAATCATGTTATAAAAACATGAAACAAGGTATGAGAAACAAGGTATGAGAAACAAGGTATGAGACTGGCGGAAGCAAGTGAAGTATGTCAGGATAGGAAGTTGTGGAGGTCTATCACTGGGTCAGGATAAAACATCTGTGTTGTTGGCTTACCCCGAAAGGGATTTATAGCGTCATGATATGTATGTATGTATGTATGTATAAAAACATGCAAAAATCAGTTGTTTTTTTTTGTATGTGTGAAACCTGTTAAAGCAGGCACACAATAGACCTGCTGTGTTTCAACTACTGCCTATGTTAGCTGCTGTACTGTACGTAGCTACCTCTTGCAGTGTCACACACAAAAGCAGCCACACAATAGACCTGATGTTAGCAGCTGTACTGACCTCTTGAATCTGCTTGTCCAGACCTCCAATATCCGAATACTGCTCCGTGGGTCTCTCGTCCACCTCCATGGCCTTGACTCTGGCATCGTACTCGGCAGGCAACGTCTCTAAGATGAGGTACGAGTCTTTATTGACGCCCACTAAGTCCCCTGGCTTCAGTTTCTCTGCGTCCACCAGGCCTATCACTGGTAGGAAGTATGTCTGCAAAGACAATGAAATTCAATCAGTCATTCAAGCTACGTCTCCTGTCAGTGAGGACTTGACTTGCCTGTCTGGTGGAGGTCTTGATGACGGCACACTTGCCTTTACGTTGAGCGTCTAAGTCCACCACAGAGCCGTCCTCCTCCCCCATGTCCTGGGGGTCTACGTCCAGCAACTACAACAAACATTTGTCTTTGTTATGCATAGTGCATGCATATTGTAACGTACTGGTAGGTAGGTACTGTACACATTTTGTCAAAGAAAAGTTTATTATATTGCCTTCAGAGTAAAGGCAATAGAATAAACTTTTCCTAACAGAGTCTGTCTGAACACTGTACACAGTGTGTACAGTGTACACAGTATGTCTGTACACTCACAGCCAGCTTAAATTTAACATCAAATGTACCTCAATGACGTTGGACACAAGGTACAGCAGCGTCTTGTTCACTTTGATCTTCTCTGCATTGTCCTTGATCTTGTCGTTCTGCGCCTGCAGCTCGTGGGAGATCCTCATGACCTCACTCTTCATGATCTTGATCTCATTGTCCAGCAGTCTGGTGCGACCAATCACCTCGTCTGTGGCCATGCGCAGCACCTCCTCACCCAGGCACTCCTAACAACACAATAACATTAATGTGTAAGGCCTATGTCAGTGGCCATGCCTCACCCAAGCACTCCTAAGACCACAATAACATTTAAGTATTGTTCACGTGGTAAAAACTTAACGTCCGTAGACGTCCGTCGACGGGTATTGACGGAAACTGACGGTTACGCGAATTTGTTTGTTTCACATGAGAAAAAAATTCGCATTACTGCGCATGCGCGGGAAAACTGACGGATACTGACGGATGGAGCTGCGCTTTTGTAAACAAATGCAATCGTTCACATGCACCCGTCAGTACCCGTCATTTTGACGGATAGCGACGGGTAGAAAAGCTGGGTGTTGCCAGCTTTGCCCGTCAGTATCTGTCGGTATCCGTCAGTTTTAAAACCATGTGAAAGGGTTCGCTTTTTTACATTATAAACATGTTGCAACAATACTTTTTCAACTTTGTTTACCCGTTGACGTCCGTCGACGGACGTAGAATTTTTGATCCATGTGAATGATACTTAATGTGTAAGGCCAATGTCAGTGGCCATGCCTCACCCAGGCACTCCTAACATCACAATAACACTAGTGAGTGAGTAAGGCCTATGTCAGTGGTCATGCGTAGAATATTAAATATTTCTGACCTCAGTGCAGCAGTTTTCACAAAAACACGCTCTGTATGGACTTTTAACGTGTTAAATTACTAGATTTTGCTGTTTAAAAAAGGTGAAAGTTGTCTAAATATGATTTCTGACCTTAGGAATGACACTATTTTTATTTCTTTTTTGAAACTTGAACAGTAAATTTAAATTTTGGCTTCCATTTTACAGTAATTAAGGAATGTTTTAGTGTAAGTATGTACATATGTATGCGATATACATATGTACAATGCTTGAACAATCACGGATCATTATGTGTGTGTATATGTATATATAAATATGTAAAGTGTATAATGTTTAAGAAATTAATTTCGGAAAATATGAATCTCGCGAAGTCATTCGTCAAACAGAAGTTATTTATTTTTACTGTAAACTCTAAGTATGTACATACGTATTTCACTACTCTACGGCCATTACATATTACTTAAATGTATCCTTATTTATATTAACAGTTGGTTACTTTGAAGACTTCTAATAAAATATGAATATTTTAAAAATGAGCCAAATTCTTGTCACTATGTACAAAAGTCCCATGTCATTCAAACACCAGTATTTACTTTCTTCTATATTCTCACATTTTCACATATGGAGGCCAAAGCTTTACAAAAATTACGTAGCAGAAGTTTTGAAAAATTGAAATATACATAAAAACGCAGTAAAAATTAACTTAATACTACTTAAAATTATATTTACCTCGGAATCTTCCCAGATTGACCTGTCTTCTAATGACGCCATGTTTTTTTAAACTGCTGGCGAAAACAAATGACCTACGAAATGCGTAAAAGTGTGTTAAAAAACTATTTTTTTTTTACTTAAAAAATGCGCAGTACATTTAAATAACCGTAGCTGCGATAGCTGCGCATAGCTGATCGTCATTTTAAAAACATAAATCATGATTTTCGAACAGTTCAAAAACAGGCAGGGGGAATATTAATGTTAAACCAATCATCGTTGTTAGAAAAAGCCGGCATATCGAAAACTGGTCAATTTTTTCTTATTTGTGTGAATCAGTGTGAAATTAAAATGCGTAAAATGGAAAGGTAAATACTAATATTTTGCAATTAATTAATATTAATTTGTATATGATGAGGATATGTGTATTAGTTTTTTTAATTTTTAAGCCGTTATAAGTATAAAATTTGTAATTAAAAGTATTACGTTTGGTGACGAGGAAAAAAAGAAGAAAAGAACTCGTTTGCTTATATTTTATTGGCGTTCACACTTTTTTTTTTTTTTTTTTCTTATCTTTTTATATTAAATGATCGTTCTTTTAATTAATGACAAATATTATAAGAATACATTACAAATATTAATTATGTATAATTGATGTGATTTCAACAATAAAATGCATTTATTAAAACATATTTTAGGTCAATATTTTTAACTGCATGTGAATTACATAAAATACCTTTTTTTTTTTTCGCGCAAATCCTCGTCCTATATATAGAGTGTATGCACATAAAACGTCATATTTATTGTGATTGGAGGCCATACTGGAGTTGGTGCATAACATTGCTCAGCATAGGACAAACTACATTTAAGCCAACTTTCTTATTATTAAAGCCAATTTTTTTTTTATTATTATTTTTTGACTGCTGTAGTACATTTTTTTTTTCCTTTCATGATAGTTTGATTTTTATTCACTGTGTGCTATATATACTGTGTGTTTGTTCACAGCCGGACAGCTAGGACGTGTGATCGAAGGATCATGTGAACACCAGTTGAGCTATAGGACTGCTCGCGGTGTTTAATAGAGAGAAACCTAACGGTGTCCACCCTCTTTTCGGAGGTTCAACATATCTCTATTAAACACCGCGAAGACAATTCAGTGCCAAAAGTGACAACAACAAAAAGTAAGTAAAACGTTTTTTTTTTTTTTGCTATTTTAATGTTCTCCTATTTAATTTTCTTATTGTCAAATAAATTATTTATTAAAAGTAAATAAATAAAATTAATTAAATAAATAGAAATATCATAAAAATAAATAAATAATAATAATAATAATAATGATTTTATTGAGCAAATAAATACAATACAATATTGCACATAGTCAAAAGAGAATGCTCAACAGGAGATCAAAAAAGGCAAAGCCCATACAAAATTTGATATCCAAAATAAGAGAAAAGTAAAGGAGATACATGATATTAGACAAAGATAAAAACTAGATGCTAGTTTTAAATTTAGATGCAGATAAATTTCTGACACTAGCCTCCAACTTATTGTATAATTTAACACTGCGGGGAAAAAACGAGGTATTGTAATACGCTGCTGAGATACGGGGAACCACATATTCTACACTATCCCCTCCGCGCAACTTACTATATAGGCCTTGTACGTATGGAGAGTCTAGCGTCAGAGAAAATTGGCATGTCAATATCCCCCAAAAGACACTTATGCAGAAAAATTACATCTTGTCGATACAACACATCACTAATTGGGGGAATTTTACACATTTGATTACGAGTTTTACTATTATGTTTACGTTTTGTTCCATTGTCATAATGGAACGAATTTTTGCCAAGAATTAGACGCGTGGCACTATTCTGAACCTTTTCCAGTTTTTTAAGGTTAAGGGCAGTGACAGGGTGCCACGCCGGAGTACCGTATAACAAAACTGGACGAACAAGAGTTAGATAAGCCATTCTTAGCGCCTCACGTCTAGTACCTGTAAGAGATCTACGTAACATACCAATAATTTTAAAGGACTTTGCAATAGCTAAATTGACATGAGTATTCCATTTTAAGCAAGTGGTCCAACACAGGTTTTTTTAATTTTTAAGTTCATTAAGTATTTTTAATTACTTTTTTTTTTAATTGAAAAATGACTTCACTTACGCATGTGAGCATATGAAAAAGCTGCCCACTGTGACATCATTTTGCAAATTTACAATTTACAAAATTAAAAATTCACATATCGCTGTTGTTCCGCTATATTGGCCAATGTCCACTTGACCTTGAAAATTATTTTTTGCTGCAAATGACCTGAAATGCAAAAATTCAAAATCTGGGATCGATCCGACGATTTTTATTTTTTCAAGGTCAAGTGGACATCGGCCAATAGAGCGGAACATCAGCGATATGTATCGATACAGGACAATATATATGCAGTACAATTAAAACCTAAATTTGTTGTTGTTGCTGATTTGTGACAATCCACGGCAGAGATGAAGGTAAAGTTAGCTAGAAGAAGAGGCCTCTCATTCTACGTCCCATGCCTTGTTTGTCGTACAACATGTTAAATTTGTTGATAAACTGGTTGATGTCGTTGCAGCCCTTGGTTATCGTGCCCAGGTACGTCATCAGACCAACGTCGTTGCTTTGCTGCAACAATCACAAATACGTTTGTTAGCAACGAAACAACAGTTAAATAACCATATCTGGATGGCTTCTATATCAAAATCTAAAAATAAAATTTTGAATGATCATTCACACACAGACACAAGACATAATATATTCAAACAAGGCTAAGCCTTATTGTTTGCTTCACACATAAAGAAAAAGTTTGTCGATGTTATTTGACATTTGAAAGTTGATAGTAACAGCTACCTATGATAACATTTTCAGAACCCCTGACCATCAGATAAGAGAGAGGAATTGAAATTAACATGGGCTCTTATGGGACAAAAAATAATAATTTAAAATCTAGCATGGTGACCCTCTAAACGTTTTACATTTTTGAAGATTCTAATGTATATCACTGTGTGAAATTTCAGATTTTTCTTTCTTTATAATTTTTAGTCAAATCCTGCAGTAGCTGATTAAGGAAAAACCATCATGGTTAGGATCAATAGAAAAAGATAGAAATAGCATCAGTGCTGGCCTCACTTACCACAGTAGAAGTTGTAGGGAGAGGTTGAGGTCTCACATGGCACACAGTTTAGTTATAATGTTGTATAGGGTGTATGCATTCATGTTAAAGTCGCCGCCATGTTGGATAACTCAATAACATGGGTGACATAGGGAAAAAAATCATTTTGCCAGTTTAAAAACAATATGCAATATTTTTGAGAGCTTGGATGTTGTAAATATGTTGAATTAGTATCTCAAGTATGTGAGAAAAATAACATGAACAAAAAATGAAACGATTTCCCAAAGAAAATTGGCTTAAACGAAGTTTGTCCTATGCTGAGCAATATGTTATTCACTACTCCAGTATGGCCTCCAAGCGCAATAAATATGACGTCATCCGCATACACCCTATAACTGAGAGCTTTTGTCATCATAATAACATTATCAATCAAAGAAGAGATTTACTTGAGCACATCACAGTACAGTACAAGACTACACACTGCTCAGTGATGTGCTCAAGTAAATCTCTTCTTAATTGATTTGTATACAAGTTAGCAGCTTCAGTAGCCAGTTATGTGTAATCCTGGTGACGAGCTGTTTACATTGAACTGGCTACTGAAGCTGCTAACTTGTATACAAATAAATATTGAAGAGATTTACTTGAGCACATCACTGAGCAGTGTGTAGTCTTGTACTGTACTGTGATGTGCTCAAGTAAATCTCTACTTTGATTGATAATGTAATTACAATGACAACACTTATATAAACATTATAACTGTGTGCCGCGTGACACCTCCACCTCTCCATACAACTTCTACTGTGCTAAGTAAGGCCAGCACTGATGATATTTCTATCCATCTCTTTCATAATATAACAACACTTCTTAAATTTACAATGTTATTCTTATGAGAAAAGCACGCTCTGAATTTGAAAGGTAAAATAGCTTTTCAAATTTCAAAATATATGAAATCAAATTATCACAGTGGCATAGTGCTGTCAAAGAAACATACAGATTCTGAAATCCAGATAAACAATTATCAGTTATTTCAATTTATATCTGAATCAAGATCTGGATAAATTTTATCTAATTTTCAGATCCAGATCAAAGAAACACAGATAAAACATCTGGATAAATTACTGATCTGGAGCAGATTTTTTAAGTGACTATTTTTGTTGAATTTTGTTACTTTTATAATCTGGATTTTATTTATTTATTTATTTACAATCTAGAAAATGTAAAAGGCGTAGAACACCTTGGACAAAAAAGTTGCGTAATATCCTAACAAACCTGAAAATAAACGTTGATTTGGCTGGAGTCATTGATTTCTAATTTATTTTCCATTCACAAAATGCCGCTGCCAATCACTGACGTCACAGCTCGCCTGCTCCACGCACAAGTAAACCGGGCCAGCTGAGACGTCAGTGACCGGCAGCAGCATCTTGTGAATGGAAAATAAATTAGAAATCAATGACTCCGGCCAAATCAACGTTGATTTTCAGTTTTTTTAGGATATTACGCAACTTTTTTGTTCAAGGTGTTCTACGCCTTAAAGATCGGGATAAAATCGTTACCACAAATTCTGGATTTCTCGATTCGGAAGTTTTTATTTGTATTTGGTATTTGAACATCATTATTATTATTTATTTTTTTTCTTCCAGCACTAGTGTGTAGTGTGTACACAGAACAGTGATATTTTACTATACTATATAATTATTATACTATATATATATATCGAGGGGGCTCCGCTATATTGTCCTAAGTCCACGTGGTTCATTATTTACTAATGTCCTAAGTCCAAGTGGTTCATTATTTACTAATGTCCTAAGTCCACGTTTTTGAAAAAATACTAATGTCCTAAGTCCATTTTGAACCAAAATGGTTTTTTCGTTTGCAATGATCAAACAACTTATTTTACATATTTACACTAGATTTTACATGAATATCTAAAAAAATAAAGCCGTGGCATAAAAAATTCGACATTATTTGTACCAGACAGATGTTACAATATGCACACCCCATTCTAGCCACCACCGAAACAAACCTACTGTTACCAAAAATACCACCAATAGCATTCCGTCAACCACCAAATATCAAAGCAATCTTATCCCATACTGATCCCACACCAAAACCTAAGCCCCTACCTAGTGGATCTTTCCCCTGTCAAAACAACGGCAAACAGAGCAACAGAGGAAGGAGATGCGATACATGCATCACTCAAATCCCCAGCAAAACGTTTACAAGTCCCGTCACCAACCTTACATACCCTCTATCCACGGCCACAATACTTGCACATCAGAAAACGTAATCTACAAACTTGAATGTACCCATTATACCACCAACCCCAGCACAGGCCAACAGGAAAAATGTCAAGCATTTTACATAGGCTTAACCACACAAAAAGCGAGAGACCGCATGAATGGCCACAGACAATCCGTAAAAAACAATGAGATGGAAAAACCTGTGGCTGAACATGCGGCCTCTCATGGCATATCAAATTTCCAATTATGTTATAAATCAACAATACTTCGCGCTATTCCGGGCCCAGCCAACTATGCGACATTACGACAATATGAATTAGCATATCAACATATATTAAGATCCAGAAAAGCCCAAGGGCTGCCTGGACTTAATATTCGCTAACATATTTCAAAAATATACCCTATTCCCGCTCCCCTCCCCACCTTTTCCCTTTCCCTCACTCACTCCTTCCCTCACTCATTCACACTCCTTCCCAGATTCCCTACTCCACCCCCACCCCTCTCCACCAACTCCAAACCAGCAAGAGCATAACACGGCAGTACAAGACAAGACACTGCTCAGTGATGTGCTCAAGTAATTTTCTCTTTTGATTGATAATGTCATTATCACATGACGAAAGCTCTCAAGTTATAAAGAAACTTTTATAACATTATACTGTGCCATGCAAGACCTCGACCTCTTCATAGAACTTCTACTGTGGTAAGGCCCTTGCTGGTTTTTCTATCCTTTTCTTTATCATTGATCCTAACCGCGATGGTTTTTTCCTTAAATTGACCTATTAAAATGTATCACATTTTTCTTTCTTTACAATTGTTAGTCAAGTCCCACAGTACCTGATTTCCCACTTTAAAACAAGTTGTTGTTGTTTTGTGTGTGTGGGGGGGGGGGGGTGTTTAAAACAGCTGTGAGCCCTGGTTCGATGCAATGAACTCGCTACTATGCTCATATAGTAAACTGACCTTGTCCCTGAGATCCACAAAAGCGTCCTCTCTCGTCTCTTCATCGCTGGAGTCCTGCCTCGCCTGTGCCGTAGTGTGGACACTTGGACGTCTGTGGACAACCACCTCCTGACTGTCATCTTCACTGTCCGAGGATGTGTCCAGTCTGGCGTGCTTACTGGCAGGCAGTGGCGCATCATCAGCTCTGCATCAATCAATATTGATTTGTTATACAAGTTAGCAGCTTCAGTAGCCAGTGCAATGTAATCCTGGTTACATTGCACTGGCTACTGAACACTGCAGCTGCTACACAAGATGGTAGCCAGGTACTCACCTCCTAGTTTTAAGTGACCTGGGCAAGGTACAAGGAGGATCATCCACCCTGAAGGTGAGGACAGACGAGGTGACACTCAGGTTCTCCATGTCTACGTCTGCTTCTGCCTCCCTGGCTGCTGCTGATGACGTGCTGGCTTGGGGGGCATCATCTGGACACAGCAATCAATCAATATACATAACAATATAGCAATCTGTCAATCAAGCAATCAAAATATCAATCTACCAATCAATCAATAAATAAATCTATCAATCAACATATCAACCAACTAATCAATCAATAATTTAATCAATCAATTAATTTATCTTTTTTTATTATTGATATACACAGAAATCCAGCCAAGGCCTTATTGGTTGGTTTTAATTATTTAAAACATAAACTTTACACATTAAATCACCTGTTTAGATGAAAAAACAAAACAAAAATCTTCTTACTTAATCAATCACTTTGACCAACTGTTACTACATGAATCACTTTTTTACTGTTACTTCATCAGCAATCAATCAATCACTTACTGTTACTTCATCAGCAATCAATCAAACAAACAATCAATCAATTTGCTCAACATTAATAAAAAAAATAATCAATCATATCTAACAAGCCAGTTAATAATTCAATACAGAATAAATAAGCAATCAAGCAAAAATCCTTGACTTAATTATCCAATTGATCAAGTATGTAGCAGTCAATCCATTAAAGGCATAGAAAACATGAAAACATTTTTATTTCCATCACAAAACACTTGATGGGACTTATATAAATAACGTTAGTTGGTCTCAAAACCCAACTGTAGCCCCGTAGCAGTGATCAGAAAATTTAGATTTATGCAACTCGCACAACATTTTCATGCTAATTTTTGTATGTTTCTGACGTCATAAACATGAATATTCACTGAAATTGCATACTTTACAGTATTTTCACGCTCTTTTGTGGGGCTACATTAACATTCTGGTAAAAAATATCATCAGTTTTGAAGATCCCATTTTGTATTTAGAACATGTTGTTTCAATGTTTTCTATGTCTTTAATAAATATATTAGTAATGTAATCAAATGCCAGGAGAAACCAGGGCTGGTCTTACCATAGTGAAGAGATATAGTCCCGTAGTTCAGTAAAAATCTTGCTAGCACAGATATAAAAAACTAACACATTGGAAATATTTCAGCAATAAACTACAAGAGGTCTTCATCAGTCATTACAGACTTGGAGAGAAACTGTAAACGACGGCTCTGCTGGTGTGGCATGGTGTGGGGAGGGTGGGGGAAGTGTGGAGGGAATAAAAGAAAAGGGAATGAGAAATCAGGAGAGTAATGAGGGGGATAGGAGTGGGGATGAACAATCATTCCCTCCCTTATTCCTGCTCATCATCTCCTTCCACACTTCCCCCACCCTCCCCACACCAGCAGAGCCATCATTTACAGTTTCTCTCCAAGTCTGTAATGACTGACGAAGACTCTCCAGCCCTCTTGTATAGGCTGACCATCCGTCCCGGATTAGCCGGGACAGTCCCGGTTTCAACACTAAAGTCCCGGCAAGATTTTGCAAAAATCGTCAATGTCCCGGTTTTATATTTTTCAGGAATTTTAATAAAAAGTATACAATTAAAAGCTCGCGGAGAAAAAAAAAAAAAAAAAAACGTCAAAAGATAGTCGATGCATTTTCGTAATATTTTTCGTAGCATATTAAAATTATACACCATAGTTCCGCCAAATTTTTATTTATTTATTAATTTTTTTTTTTTTGAGAATGGGTGTTTCGGCTTAAATAGGACGTACACATCACATACCATACGTTACGTCGGTTACGTATGTTATTTGTGATATAACTATTATTAATTATTAAAAAATTGTTTCATACTTTTTTTTTTATTATTATTTTTTTTATTTGCAGGGAAAAGGTTAAAAATAAACGACAGAAAGCATTGAAAAAAATCCATGTACTTTTAAATAAACTGTTGCAAAAAGACACAAAACTGATGAAATTTCGGAGGCCACGCCCCCTTTTCTGAAAAATTTTTGCCTCCGGCGGGGACCACCGCCCGCGCTTCGCGCGGGCCTATTGGTCTCTTCTGTGCATTGCTCTACAGTGTCCCGGGTTGCACACTTTTAATTATGGTCAGCCTACTCTTGTATTGCTGAAATATTTTCAATATGTTAGTTTTTTATATGTGTGCTAGCAAGATGGTCACTGAACTACGGGACTATATCTCTTCACTATAGTAAGACCCTTGCTGGTTTCTCCTGGCATTTTCTTTCAAATTTATCATATTTATTAGTAATGTAAGGATAAATTAAAAATCATCCAATTTAATTAACAAATTAATATATCTCAAATATCAATGATATATAGGATGTTTGTCCTCACCTGTATCTGACTGTCTGCTAGGACCAGGTGTGACCTCTGCACTGTCTGTGACCTTGACCTTTGCTGCTTGATGACCTGTAGATGACTTTGCAGGAATGGACTTCTCTGTACAGCTGGCAATCATACAATGTTTATCACACTCAGAGAGAGAGAGAGAGAGAGAAATACTAGTATTAAGGGAGTGGGGTTTAGACCTTATATCTCAAAAACTAGAAGTATTTTAGGTCTAAATTTTGTGCCATTGTGTAGCTAAGGGTCACACCTACCTGTGATAAAAATTTCAACATGTTTGACCGTCCCAAAATTAACGATGAAATTAACATTGGACCCTATTGGCTTAAAATTTTAAAAAATGATATAAAATTAATTCGCACGGTGACCCGTCAAAATTGTTATATATTTGAAATTGTCTCAAGCTGAAGTATCCTTGTGCAAAATTTCATACTTTTTTGACAAGAAAATGTTGAGTCTGATGGTCGACGTTGGTACCCTACTCCCTTAAGAGGTGATTAAGGCTAAGAAGATGGTGCTCACAGATATCATACCTGCCAGAAGGTCCTAAGTTGTCACGAGAAGTACCTTCACCTGAGAAAGGGTTTTCTTCTTCTGTAGTCAAAGTTTCAGCCACACACTGTAACATAAGTCACATATTTATGTATTTAATTAATTACAATCAGACATCACAAAAATTAACTTTTTTTAGTCCACAAAATTAAACAAAAATAATCTAAAATTGTAAAAAAAAAAAAAGGTATTTGAAATGTGGAAGTGTACACGAAGTTAACCCCTATGTTTGTTAATCTCATTAGAAAGGGTAAAAGTAGTAGATAAACTTAGCATAGGGACAAAAACTATATATATATATAATTAATTATAGGCCTATGACATAATTAGCAACGCTGGCCTTACCTACCACAGTAGAAGTTGTATCGAGAGGTCGAGGTCTCATATGGCACAGCGGCACACAAATAACTGAGTTATAAAACAAACTTTTTATAACAAAATAGTGTCACGTGAGACCTCGACCTCTCCATACAACTTCTACTGTGCTAAGTAATAGGCCAAGAAAAATAAAAAAAGTGGAAAAAAATAAGGACAAGTCTGAATCTTTCAGGGTTGGTAGAGACCATTACCCCAAGCTTTCTACCAAAAGTTATCAAAAATTGCCTTTGAGTCTTTCCGGAAAAACTCAAAGGCAATTTTTGATAACTTTTGGTAGAAAGCTTGGGGTAATGGTCTCTACCAACCCTGAAAAATTCAGACTTGTCCTAATTTTTTCCCACTTTTTTTATTTTTTCTTGGCCTATTACTTAGCACAGTAGAAGTTGTATGAAAGATCCATATTAACTACCTGAGTATCAGGAGCAGGAGCAAGACCAGGCTTGACCTCCTGGTCGTCACAGGTATCAGGAGCCAGCACTTCTGATGCCTCCCTCTCTCTCATAGAGATAAGTATGTAATTACCTGAGTATCAGGAGCAGGAGCGAGACTAGGCTTGACCTCCTGGTCGTCACAGGTATCAGGAGCCAGCACTTCTGATGCCTCCCTCTCTCTCCTCTCTCTCATAGAGATAAGTATGTAATTACCTGTGTATCAGGAGCAGGAGCGAGACCAGGCTTGACCTCCTGGTTGTCACAGGTATCAGGAGCCAGCACTTCTGATGCCTCCCTCTCTCTCCTCTCTCTCATGAGAGAGGCAGGTATGAAGTCAGGGTTGCAGTTGGTCTCTGTGGAGTTGTAGAGCATGGCCAGCGTGATTTCTGACTCAGGCACCACGCGCTTGTCCTTCAGCTCCAGTATATCTGTAACATTTAAATATTACATTCATATGGCTTGTATCTCAAAATGTAAAATTGAATCTTTATGATGACATTTGAAAGTTAACAGTAACAGCTACCTATGATAAAATTGTGAGAACTTGTGACCATCAGAAAAGACACAAAATAATTATTGAAATTAACATGGGCTCTCATGGGACTAAAACTTAAAAAAAAAATAATAATAAAAATAACTCAAAATCGGAAATAGTTGAAGATATTCTATACTAACATATCATTGTGCAAAATTTCACAATTTTCTATGTTTACAATAGTGCAAGTGGGCATGGCGTCATTCTGAGTGCTTTACAATGCTCTTCTTGAGCAATGAATAACATTGCTTAGCATAGGACAAACCTAGTTTTTGGCTATTTTCTTTGGTAAATTAGCAATTTTTTGGTTAATATTATTTTTCTCACAAATTTGACAAACTAATTCAACACGTTCAATGGTCTCAAAAATATTGAGAAGTATTTTTAAAGCGACAAAATGAGGAAGGTGAATTTTTTTAACCCCCACTTTTTATGACATTTTTAAAAAGAGCGTTAAAAAATTTTGAGACGCAATTTTTTCGTAGAACGATTGGAGCGTGGGAAGTATTTTTAATTAAATTTTGAAAATCGACCTAAAAAGCCTGTGACGTCATCAATCGGGCATTTATTTCAGAAAGTATTGACCGTAGAAGGTTCATTGGCCAGTTTTTTGCAATCCTGAGAACAAGCTGATTTCATTAAACTGGCTACTGAACCTGGAACGATTAGTATTCGAGGAGAAAAAAGTGGACTGATGACGTCACAGGCTTTTTAGGTTGATTTTCAAAAATTAATTAAAAATACTTCGCATGCTCCAATCGTCCTAAGAAAAAATACCACCTCAAAATTTTTTAAAGCCCTTTCCAAAAATATCATAAACTCAACAAAAAATTTTCAATTCACCTTCCTCATTATCATTAGTCATTTTTCTATACTGGCCCATGTTACTTCCTTATGGTGTCGACTTTAACATGAATGAAACCAGCCTGTAGTATAGGCCTAATATAAATATAAGAAGAAGAAAAATTGGTTTAAATTGCAAATTAAAGAAAAGTAAAATAGATAATTATAATTAAAGCGCGCTTTATTGAAAGCTATATTATGTGAAAATATTTAATTAAAGCAATAGACCGGAGAAAAACATAAACATTTATATCACAAAACACTTGATGGGATTTACATAAATAACTTTAGTTTGTCTCAAAACCCAACAGTAGCTCCGTAGCAGTGATCAGAAAATTCAATTTATGCAACCCGCACAACATTTTCATATTAATTTTTGCATGTTTCTGACGTCATAAACATGCATTTTCACGCAAATTGCATACTTTACAGTCTTTTTCACGCTCTCTGGTGGGGCTACATTAAAATTCTAGTAAAAATTGGTATCAGTTGTGAAGATCCCATTTCGTGTTTATTCATTAACAAGCACATGCTGTTTTATGTGGTCTATGGCTTTAAATAGATATACAAAAAAGGGTACTCAAAATTGCAAGCACATAGAATTGCAGCCCATAGTATATGTAGTTAAATGTGGCAGTAGTTGACGAAGCCTGACTGACCCATGAGAGTGTTGAGTTGGTCAGGCAGCTGAGTGTCAGCCTTGTTGACGTTGACGTTGTTGTTGACGACGATGACGTTGTCCTCACACATCTCCTCCATCGTCAACCCTCCACGACCAAACAACACACTGCTGCCTCCTGCAAATATAATAACAATAAAACTAATTAAAATAGTTTAATACTTAGTTAAATGATTAACTAATTAAAATAAACAAGAGAGACAGACATTAGGTGTTAATTTTATTTGATGTTCTTACAGGGTGTATGCAGAAGACGTCATATTGAATGCGCTTGGAGGCCATACTAGAGTAGTGAATAACATTGTTCAGCATAGGACAAACTTTGTTTAAGCCAATTTTCTTTGGAAAATCAGTTATTTTTTCCTTAATGTTTTTGTTTTTATTTTCCTCACATACTTGAGATACTAACTAAACATATTTACAGCATCAATGCTCTCAAAAATATTGCATACTGTAGTGGCTTTAAACTGGCAAAATGAGTTATTTTCCTATGCCATCCATGTTATTGAGTTATCCAATATGGCGTCGACTATAAAATGAATGCAGGCACCATATAGAAGATACCGTAGTCTGTTTATAGATATGTGAATTTATAAGATTTGACTTCATAAAGTGTTTGCAATTATTTGTTAAATTGATGAAAAGTAAGTGTTCACACAAAACCTGGATTTTGTCAGCAAAAAATAATATAGGCAGGCTATATAGACTATTAATAATAATACTTACTAATATTATGTATATTAAGGAAAATAAACCATCGCGGTTAGGTATGATAAATTGAAAGAAAAGGATAGGATAAAACCAGCAAGGGCCTTACCATAGTGAAGAGAGTCCCATAGTTCGGTGAAAATCTTGCTAGCACAGATATAAAATAACTAACACATTGGAAATATTTCGGCAATCGACTCCAAGAGAGATATGGAGCGTGTTATGCCTTCATCAGTCCTTACAGACTCAGAGAGAAACTATGAATTCACTATGGTAAGGCCCTTGCTGGTTTTCTCCTATCCTTTTCTTTCAATTTATCATACTTACTAATATTTATTTATAATTATTTCAAATTTTGAAAAACAATTTGGAGAGAAACTATAAATTGATCAAAATGACCCAAGTCTGTAATGCCTGATGAAGGCTTCTTGTAGTTTATTGCTGAAATATTTGCAATGTGTTAGTTTTTTTTATCTGTGCTAGCAAGATGGTCACTGAACTACGGGACTATATCTCTTCACTATGGTAAGACCAGCCCTGGTTTCTCCTGGCATTTTCTGTCAAATTTATCATACTTTACAACAGCAATATGTCATTTTTAAACTTAAATTTTGTACTGCCCTGAGTGTACCCACCTGCCTCTGCAATTGCCATGGACATCCTCAACAACTGCTTGCCACTCACAAACACAAACGTCTTGCCAGCGAACAACGTACGTCGCTGAGGGTTCACAGCAAAGGAGACTTGGTAGCCGTTCAACGTAACGTCTTTCACTCTAGGCAGGAAGTGGGCGGGGTCTGGCAGAGTGAGGGGCCTGGCCGGCACTCTGTGACCTTGACCTTCAATGATCTTGACCCAGGTGACCCAGAGGTCTGGAGTCACGATAGGAATACCTTTAGCCAGGGCACATACCACCTGGAATATTGAAATCAATATATTTTAGATATTGGAAATAATCTATCAATATTTTCAATAAGTTAATTATGTATAAATAAATTATATAAGAAGCTGCTAACATCAATCAATATTGATTTGAATACAGTTAGCAGCTTCAGTAGCCAGTGCAATGTAGTCCTGGTGACGAGCTGATTACATTGAACTGGCTACTGAAGCTGCTAACATCAATCAATATGGATTACATTCAGTAGTAGTATACAAGTTAATGTTAACTTGCTAAATTAAACCACCCACCTTGACCGTCATCTTGATTGATGGCATAGTAACATGCGTGACCTTGGACGACCAAGAGGTCACCACATGACCTCCAAGCTTGAGGACATTATCCCTGACCTTCAAACTTCTGGGGTCACCCTCCATGTTCACCACGAGCACCACCAGGGGTCGATACTGCAACCTGAAAGTAACATTTAAATATTTGTGACCTCAGTGCAGTAGTTTTCTCACAAACACACTAACAAGAGGCTTCTACAATGTTAAATTAGTACATTTTACTGTCTTAAAACACGTAAAAGTATGTCTAGTATTCCACATTTAAATATTTGTGACCTCAGTGCAGTAGTTTTCTCACAAACACACTAACAAGAAGCTTCTACAATGTTAAATTAGTACCTTAATGTATATAAATATAATAGAAACATTAAATGCTACAATATAGTTGTGATTTTGACTATTTCCCCTCCAAGTGTGTCACAACTGTCTTAAATATTTGTGATGTTGAACTCTCACCTCCAGATGTTCCACTGCTTGCCAAACCTAACTCTGTAGCCATGTCGCAGCAAGAAGGCGTGGCTCTTGTTCATGGCAACTCCGTTCTCTATGCTGGTGTTGAGGTAGGTCCCGTATTTGGAGTCTGTGTCCGTTAGCTCTACGGTGGGAAGTACAGCTGGGTTTTCCTGTGATAAACATGTACATGTGTTAGTATACTGCGCTTGCTATCTTATTGCCACGGTACACTCCGCGTAAAAACTTGTGACGTAAACCTTTGGCAATTAGCCCACGCGGGAATAAATTGAAAATATTCAGAAAGTTTCAAAAAAAGTTATCGAACCAAAATCTTTTAAAATTGAAAAAACAAAAACACAATGCTAATTATATGCAAATTTTAATCCTAATTATCTCGAGTCACAAATATTGTTTGAATATTCTGTTAACTGGAGCTCGTAGATCATGACATTTTTTAAACCCCTTAAAGTTTTAAAAAAAAGTTATTGAACCAATTTTGAGATATTTTGCTTTTGCTAGGTCTGAGGTTAATCCTTAATAGTGATCACTGCGTTAGTAAACCTCCAGAAAATGCGATCTCAAATTTTTAATTATTAATGTGCTGAGAGCAAAAGCCGTCACAGCGACCTTGAACCTATGTCACAAGTACAACTTACACCCGCTGGAGTTACGCTTATCTTTGTATAAATTATTTTAGTACACTGTAGCCGTATAAATATTTTATAAACGTAAAAATCAATGATGAAAGAATAGCTAAACATGTATTCTTGCACCACAAAATGTGCATTACATTTGCGTATAAGTCAAGTTCATCTTATGACATAATGTAAAAATGTTTGACCACATCAAAATAATAATTGAACGATTCATTAAGTACATCAATTTGTCCTACATTACACAATAACGTAGACCTAGGTAAAAATGCATTTTTGGACACATCATTATTATATGTTATTACTTTAAAGAGCTGCAGGTTTCGCAGTATACATACATACTCTTTGGCAGTCATTGAATTTTATTTGGGAAGATACAGAGGAGTCATCAATTTTATTACATAAGTATTTTTTTTCTTATGTTTTTGATCTTAATGACACCTTTCAAAATTTTGAAATGAGTGCCCAAAGTAGAGATAAATGGGTGTTCAAAGTCACCCCGGTCCCCGGTTGACTGTACATTTTAAACTGTCAAATTGATTCATTTTCCCAAATGACTTCGTGCGTACATATGGCGTCAACTTTTACCCTATGCATCGGTCAAACTAGAAAATTCACAATAATAATAACAATTAAAACATTACCGGTCCGTTGGCACGGAGCACGAATATTTCGAACAAAAACAAACAATCAGATTTCACCCTTGCTAACTATACATATGTACTAGGTAAATTACAGATATAAATTGATACTCACTGTTTGAGGTGCAATGTAAGGACCACATTGTGAACTTAAATTATTGACAGCAAGTCGAAATCAAGAACAAAACCAGAGAACAAAAAATATTTGTTTTGTATTTGCAAACACGAAGGCGGTGACAAATGGCGGGATTGTAGTTTCTCGTAAAATTACAATTTTGCAGTAGATTTCAGCTTTCTGCAACTAAAAAATCATTAGCTCAGTATTTAAAGCAGCTAAATAACATAAGTTAATTTATAATTACCTGCTAAAATCAACAAATTCTAATATTTTTGCACCATATCATGCAACACGAAGTTACATGTAACATAGGCTGCCGCCATTTTGTGTATGTGAATTTCGTATTTCGTTAGTGTTTTGTTTTCGTTCAGATTTGCGTTAATTTTACCAGGATTTTACTGTACCTTGTTTGCGAGGCTAGCTATAAAATGAAATTTTCGTGTTCTTCAAAATACTATTATAACAATTTTGAAAATATGGAAAGGTTACAAATATGCCATTTAGTTGTAAATCATTTAAATACTGACCCCAAATTTCTTGCAAAAGTTTGAAATTAATATTTTTTCCAACACTATATAGCCTCGCACGAGTTCACTAAAATTACATTAATCTTGAAATTCTTGAAATAGAAAATTTCTCTAATTTAACATAAACAAAGCACTATCGCAAATCATAACATTAACAACAATGGCGGCTCTTTGAACTCACAAACATGAATTTGAAGGAAAAATCTAATAATTTAATGATATTAGAAGGTAATTAATAATGATTTCATGTGAAGTAGCTGCTTAAGATATTGAAAAAGTCATATTTTATATTCAAAACGCTGAAATTTGTAACAAAATCGTATTTTTATGAGAAATGAAATCCCGGCTCTTGTCTGCCTTAATTTAGTTTACAAAAATGAGCAAATTGTATTATGAATGGTAAGCAAATGTGACTTTTGTTTTAAATCGTCAAATTGTCACACTTACATTGCGTTAGTAGCAGTGAGTTTTAAGTTACGTTAATTCCACGCTAATAATAAGGCATGAGACACACGTGTACTCGGTGGATGGGAGGGAAGACGGATGGGTCATATAGATAAAAAAAAAATCCTGAAAAATAATATACATACATACATATTCCTGTTGTTTAAAGTGGTATGCTATACATACTAAACAAATTGGACGAAAAATGAGCTAACATTAGTATTATTATTATTAGATGCAGACATGTACTTTAGTTAACTCGTTTGTGATAAATAACTTTTAATTTTAAGTTATTAAAATTATGAGTATATTGCATTTTAGCATGCATGTTATTAAAAATAGCAAAAAAACTTTTTTGAAGCTATTTTAATTTAAAATAGCTTTTATTAAAAAAAAACTACTAAAATGTATTTTTAGCTCCTCATATTAACTTAAACGTGTATATCTTAAATAAGTTTGGATTCGCAACTAATGCATCATTTTTTAGAGTGTGTTTATTTTTGTATAATGAAGTATAAAAGAGGTTCCTAAAAGAGGTTAAAAAAGACATCCTCAACAACTGCTTGCCACTCACAAACACGAACGTCTTGCCAGCGAACAACGTACGTCGCTGAGGGTTCACAGCAAAGGAGACTTGGTAGCCGTTCAACGTAATGTCTTTCACTCTAGGCAGGAAGTGGGCGGGGTCTGGCAGAGTGAGGGGCCTGGCCGGCACTCTGTGACCTTGACCTTCAATGATCTTGACCCAGGTGACCCAGAGGTCAGGAGTCACAATAGGAATACCTTTAGCCAGGGCACATACCACCTGGAATATTGAAATCAATATATTTTAGATATTGGAAATAATCTATCAATATTTTCAATAAGTTAATTATGAAATATTAAATTAAATAAGAAGCTGCTAGCATCAATCAATATTTAACATTAACTTTTATACTAATCAAAGTAATCAATATTGATTGATGTAAGCAGCTTCAGTAGCCAGTGCAATGTAATCAGCTCGTCACCAGGATAACATTGCACTGGCTACTGAAGCTGCTTACATCAATCAATATTGATTACTTTGATTAGTATAAAAGTTAATGTTAACTAGCTAAATTAAACCACCCACCTTCACCGTCATCTTGATTGATGGCATAGTAACATGGGTGACCTTGGAAGACCAAGAGGTCACCACATGACCTCCAAGCTTGAGGACATTGTCCCTGACCTTCAAACTTCTGGGGTCACCCTCCATGTTCACCACGAGCACCACCAGGGGTCGATACTGTTTTTTTTCTTTCTTTCTTTCTTTCTTTTCTTTTTTTCTTTTTTTTTTTTTTGCACGTCAAAAAAAACTGTTTTATTATAGTTTGGAATAAATTAAAAAATTTAAATTATGTTTTTAGTGAAATATCAATGTATCAATGTAAAAAAAAAAAAAGAAATTTAAGAATGAAATAAAAATAAATTTTATCGCGGAAAAAAAATGACTTATAAAAATAATTATTTTTATAACCCACTTACAATACTAAAGAAAAGAAAGAAGAACTGAAATATGGTAGTAATAGGGAGTCTGGTAACTGACGAGCTAACCACTCACTAAATATGAAATTGAAACAATATAAAACTACTTTTTGGAAGTCCCCTGTAAGTTAGGCAACTGGTTGAGCATTGATGCACGACAAGTTGCCTAGCTCGCAGGATACTCTAAAACTGAACAACTTCACACCCCGCTAAATTTACAAATAAGGACTGATATTTAAAATGAACCTCAGATTCGTACTCTACGTACCTTTATTAGTAATAAATCACGTCTAACTCAATTTTTTCAAAATTTTACATAAATTGTTTTTCATTAATAATTTGTTAACCAAGGGGTTAATTGAAGATTTAAGGGCAGTTCTGTAATCAGCAGTTCAAGGGCTTTCTAACAATGTGCATGTCCATGGGTTTCTTGACAAAAAATATTTCAGCCAAAAAAACAAAGAAGGGGTTAGCCTTGCTTGTTTTTGTGACCTTGAAACTTTCGGACGCGAATCCTAATAACATGCACATCATTGGAAAGCTCTTGATCTTCTGATCACAGAACTGCCCTTTAAGTCCTCGAATTTTAATTTACAAGGGAGGAATTTGTATTTATATATATTGAAAAGTGAAAAGCTAGGAAATTGCAAATCTTTGCAAAACAACACGATAGTTCAGTGGCGTGTTCTCTAAAACAATGATTTTAGTTGTCACAACTTTGAATTTTTAATAATTAACTTAATTTTCACATTAATTAACAATTGGAACTTCGATCATTAAAGTCTCCATTGAATGCCTGCAAAACTCAAACCAAAATCACGATACTTTTCAACTCTCAATGTATTTAAATATCTGAGCCTTATTTTTATTAATAAAAATGCTCATAATTAAAAAAACTAGCTTTCTAAATTAAGAGCAATTAGGAGCCACTTACAAATGTGACTAGAAATTTAATTTTGTCCTGGGTTACAAAATTTTCTCTATTCTAAGCTCCGAATTAATTCTAATTCTGCAGAACTACCTCTTTATTATTATGCATTAAAATATTATTTATATATAATATATTATTATTATTCAAAACATAAAGAACACAATTATTTGCAATGTAATGCAAATTTGTTTGTTGTGAATCAAATACTTGTATTTTATTTAGCAATTTTTAATATAATATTTTAGTATTGAAATATCATACGTTATTAATTGATACAAAAGGAAGAAGAAAAAAAAATTGTTTATAAAACAGAAATCGTACAATATAGGCCTAATTTGTTTACGAAAATTTGCAATTTATAAGTATGAGCAATTATTAACAATTGTCACACGATTATATAATAATACACCATAGTATAAATTATATAAATACATAGTTTTTTGTTTGTTTTTTTATTCATTCAATAAACTAAAATCATATATAACTGCACCTGCACTCGCCGAAATTTTTACAACACAAAAATATGTGTTATATCCACACGATCGTTATCTTACTTCCGCTATTGCTGTCCTCTGTCCTTATATGTCCTATACGTATCTTATATGCATTAACAAAACTTACGATTTTATTTTTTTATATTTTTGAGAAATGTACAAAAGTAGTTTTCATTAAACATTATTATTTATTAGTTACTTAAGATATAAAAAAACAAATTTTTAAACATTACGAGAACATATTCACAAGTTTTATGTATGCACGTTATTAACATGGAATGGATCAAGGAAATAGAATACAAATAAAACACAAAATGTTGCTATTATCAAATTGGAGTGAATAAAAATATAATAATAATAAAATCAATGATAAAGAAAAGGATAGAAAAACCAGCAAGGGCCTTACCACAGTAGAAGTTCTATGGAGAGGTCGAGGTCTTGCATGGCACAGTATAATGTTATAAAAGTTTCTTTATAACTTGAGAGCTTTCGTCATATGATAATGACATTATCAATCAAAAGAGAAAATTACTTGAGCACATCACTGAGCAGTGTCTTGTCTTGTACAAGACAAGACACTGCTCAGTGATGTGCTCAAGTAATTTTCTCTTTTGATTGATAATGTCATTATCATATGACGAAAGCTCTCAAGTTATAAAGAAACTTTTATAACATTATACTGTGCCATGCAAGACCTCGACCTCTCCATAGAACTTCTACTGTGGTAAGGCCCTTGCTGGTTTTTCTATCCTTTTCTTTATCATTGATCCTAACCGCGATGGTTTTTTCCTTAAATTGATAATAATAATAAAAGGCGAGAAAGACAAAAGTTGTGAATTTTACGTGTTTTTTTATATACAGTATATTCACAATATAACCCATCCCCCCAATATTAATTTTCATGTTCATTTTTATTTAATATTACAAATTTGTTACTTTTCAATAAACCTCAACATGAAATTATTAAAAATACAAAAAGAAATCAGTGGATGTCAATACAGATGTCAATATAATATATTAAATTAAAATTAGTTTGATACAATTAAGATGACGTACAAGTAAAAAGATGAATGAAAGACGTTTAGTGAGTTTTTAATGACTTAAAAATAACAATTAAACTTAAACACTTAACTTTTAATAATTACACAGTCTGCATGCTTTGTTTAACAAAGAAATAATAATGATCGTAGTAATAATTAGGCAAGGAAATAGTTCAGATGTATCCTACAATAGGCAAGGAAATAGTTTAGCTCTCCCGCTGGGTGTGAGAACAGGCTGAGTGAGGCTAGTTCCTGGCCCAGGGTGTGAGTGAGGCTAGTTCCTGTCCCTGGGTGTGAGAGCAGGCTGAGTGAGGCTAGTTCCTGGCCCTGGGTGTGAGAGCAGGCATTGTGCGCTGCTGCAGACACAGTCGCTTCACAATGCCAATGTTGGCCTCAATGGTGTTCAGCTGCTCCAAGAATTCCTCACTCATCTCTGGCAAGTGGGACACATGCCCCATTGGTTTAGGCAGGATCGCAAGTACCTGAAAAACAAATTTAAACGAAATTTGAAACCATTTTGTTTGGACATCGATCTTTGGGCGTCGTTAAGCACGATGTTTTATGCTTCTTTAAATTTATTTTCTTCACTATTATGTAAGACTACTGCTGGTTTCCTTTTTATTTTATCATTAAGAATTGCCCCAGGAAGACTGGACTTGACAATATTCTGCCTACCTTGCCATTCTGCAGTGGAATGTTGAGGTTGACTGTGCTGGCAGTGCTCGAGGCAGGAGCGACGACGGGGCTGCCTCGGAGAGACACTGACACTTCGTCAGCCATGGGCCAGCGTGCTGGGTTGATTGGTTTTGAGGGATCAAACTTGGTCAGGACAATACGAGCCTCGTGCTCCAGTACACTCTGCAAACAAAACAGCAAAGTGTTAATAAATAAATGTTAAATATTACAACAGTTACGATATAGCAAATGTGATTTGTTGACGTGTTCTAATCACTGTACCTATTAGTTCAATGTTATATGCTCAGGAGTGAACTACCTGACCATATGTTTATGTGTGAAAATATCTTATGTGCTATTATTTTTAAATATGTTCAAGAAAAAACAAACGAGAAACATAACTTTGGATCAAGTTGTGTCCTCATCGTGTATTAGTCTCAAAAAGTATTAGTCAAATTTCAACAATTTAAAATTAAAGTTTTTTTTTTTTTTTTTTTTGTTTTTTTTAACCTATTAAAAAACTGTTGCAATTACGAAGACTTTAGATTGCTAGCAGACGACTAGACTATTAGTGTTGACTAACATAGCTAGATAGATATAAATACACGCTATACATACTTACTGGAGTGCTAAACAATCTGAAAGGTCTGCCGTGGTCTTTACACTCTCCCAGCACAGAAACTTCACATAAACAGCAGTCTGGAACATCAAAGTTCGCCACATTATTCAAATACATTTGTGTGTGTGAGGTGCACAACTTTACACAAAGCAAATCTAAAGAGAACGTATTAGTAATTTATTGGGATTAAAATGCAATTAACAAACATATAAGCCCTGTTAATTCCTTCTACTAAAATGACAATCAATTATTCACAACTTTAATGACAAAAATAAAAAAAACACACACAAACAAATATAATTATGACATAAAAATTGTATTGTGATATTTTAAGTTTATTTCTATCTTAAATCATAAAAAAAAAAAAAATAACAATTAAGAATGTACAGTACTTTTTTTTGTATATAGCAAATAAAACAGTAATGCTGTTCATAAAAGCCCTGTTCTTAATTGCCCCTAAAATGACAATCAGCTATGGTAGTTAAAGGACTAGTAAATGCTACCTATTTACCCTATTTTTTATACGTTCATCATGTAGACTATAATGAGAGCAGTAAAAATATGTATCACAATAATTTTTATTATTTTTCTTTCGTGGTGTTTTGAGGGTGTTAAGAAAATGTCTTAGCAGTTATGAGTCACACTAAAACAAGTCAGGGGAAACGTTCCCCTCATTTCATATCTCAGAATATTCAGAGTGGGGCGCAACCAATATTGCGCGGAGCTGTTGCACCGTTGCGCGTTGCTAAATCTGTGGGAAAAAGTTTGAAAGTTTTTTTTGGAATGAACTAATCTTACGAAACGCTCGGTGCTTTCAAAGTAAATATTATAAGCATAAACCGTGCGCTCTTTGCATTACTTTATTTATTTATTATTCTTATTTATGAGTTTATTCGTTTATTTATTTATTCATTTATTTGTTTGTTTATTTATTTATTATTATTTCTATTTATGAGCTTATTAGTCTATTTATTTATTTATTTTGTGAAAGATTGCTTTCCATAAAGGGGTTGGGTTAAATTTTCATGTACAGTTTATTTGCATTCTCTCTCTCTCTCTCTCTCTCTCTCTCTCTCTCTCTCTCTCTCTCTCTCTCTCTCTCTCTCTCTCTCTCTCTCTCTCACTGAAGTACGGTGATAAGTTGAAATAAAAAACGTTACGGCTTTTGTGTTTTTCCAAAGGTAAATAATGCATGGTTACACTATGCCGTAATGCATGGACGGATTGGGCGCCGAGATTTCAAGGATTTCTCGATGGGCCGTGGCAAAAGTGGGCCACCGTGGGCCAAGTCAGCAAAAAAAAAAAAAAAAAAAAAAAAAAAAAAGAAAAGAAATGAAAAGAAAAGAAAAACAGAGAGAGAGAGAAAACAAAGAATGAGATGAAATTCCACCGAGTAAATTTAATCAATATGATATAAATATTGCTTTTTTTTTTGTTTTTTCGTTTTTAGCCAGTTTTTCTTTCTTTTTTCTTGTATTTTTGAATTACTATATATATATATATATATATATATATATATATATATATATATATATATATATATATATATATATATATATATATATATATATATATATATAAAATTTATATATATATATATATATATATATATATATATATATGCGTATAAGGAAAAAACCACCGCGGTTAGAATTAATAAGTTTAAAAAAAATATTTAGAAAATAGTTGTTAGAGATTAGAGTACGTTGAATTGAAAATTAATAAAACGCGAAAATTCTCTAATTGATATAGTAAATTGGGACTAGGATTCAAATATTCTAGCTTTAGCTAGTTAAAAAATAGACGTTAAAGGGATGGAGGTAAAGTGTCAAACTAAAATACGATGTGCCTAGCATCTCACGTTCTCACACTACATCAAAGACACAACATTATAAAACAGCATCAGACTTACTCTTTGCCTTAGACCGGTTTCGTAGGTAAAGGAAAAACTCAAAGGCAATTTTTGATAACTTTTGGTAGAAAGCTTGGGGTAATCCCTGGCAAAAGTGTATCCATGGATAATAAATTATCCATGGGGATTTCAACATTTTCCCCATGGATAGTTTCTATCCATGGGAAATTATTGTCCATGGACAAATTGCCCGTGGATAGTTTTTTTCCCATGGATAGAAACTATCCATGGGGAAAATGTTGAAATCCCCATGGATAATTTTTCTGTCAGTGGATATTCACTTTAATATGCATTTTTTTTTAAAACTATCAATCTATAGTGGTTATTTGTTAATATATGCTCTTAATCAACAATTTAGAATGACTTTTTGGGGTATTAAAAATTGAGTTACATCGAAAAACGCGATAAAATTTTTTACGGGTTGGTAACTTTTTGAAATAAACCCACTTTTTGGGAAGAAAATTTAAAAAAATGAAAATTTTTTTTCATTGATTCTAGTTGAAGATTATAAAATAAACACTTTTTATTCTTACGCACTTTTTAATTTTTTGCACTAGGACTGTGTAAATGAGCTTAGATCGTCATATTCGGTATGCCGCCACGCTTAAATAATTCCCATGGACACACAAAACTATCCATGGGAAATACTTAAACTATCCATGGGAATTATAAATTATGTGGAAAAATTTAAAATTGTCCATGGATATTCAATTTCCCATGGATAGAAATAAAGTCCACGTGGGAAACACTAATATCCATGGGAAATATATTAAACTATCCATGGGAATTATAAACTACGTGGGAAATATTAAAATCTGTCCATGGATATTCAATTTCCCATGGATAGAAATAAAGTCCACGTGGGAAATACTAATATCCATGGGAAATATGTAAATATCCATGGGAAACCAGACATTATCCATGGGAATCATTGAATATCCGTGGATAACTTTTGCCAGGGATGGTCTCTACCAACCCTGAAAAAGTCAGACTTGTCCTAATTTTTTTCCCCTTTTTTTATTTTTTCTTGGCCTATTACTTAGCACAGTAGAAGTTGTATGAAAGATCCATATTAACTACCTGAGTATCAGGAGCAGGAGCGAGACCAGGCTTGACCTCCTGGTCGTCACAGGTATCAGGAGCCAGCACTTCTGATGTCTCCCTCTCTCCTCTCTCTCGTAGAGATAAGTATGTAATTACCTGAGTATCAGGAGCAGGAGCGAGACTAGGCTTGACCTCCTGGTCGTCACAGGTATCAGGAGCCAGCACTTCTGATGCCTCCCTCTCTCTCTGTGTCTCTCTCCTCTCTCTCTCTCATAGAGATAAGTATGTAATTACCTGTGTATCAGGAGCAGGAGCGAGACCAGGCTTGACCTCCTGGTTGTCACAGGTATCAGGAGCCAGCACTTCTGATGCCTCCCTCTCTCTCCTCTCTCTCATAGAGATAAGTATGTAATTACCTGTGTATCAGGAGCAGGAGCGAGACCAGGCTTGACCTCCTGGTTGTCACAGGTATCAGGAGCCAGCACTTCTGATGCCTCCCTCTCTCTCCTCTCTCTCATAGAGATAAGTATGTAATTACCTGTGTATCAGGAGCAGGAGCGAGACTAGGCTTGACCTCCTGGTCGTCACAGGTATCAGGAGCCAGCACTTCTGATGCCTCCCTCTCTCTCCTCTCTCTCATGAGAGAGGCAGGTATGAAGTCAGGGTTGCAGTTGGTCTCTGTGGAGTTGTAGAGCATGGTCAGCGTGATTTCTGACTCAGGCACCACGCGCTTGTCCTTCAGCTCCAGTATATCTGTAACATTTAAATATTACATTCATATGGCTTGTATCTCAAAATGTAAAATTGAATCTTTATGATGACATTTGAAAGTTAACAGTAACAGCTACCTATGATAAAATTGTGAGAACTTGTGACCATCAGAAAAGACACAAAATAATTATTGAAATTAACATGGGCTCTCATGGGACTAAAACTTAAAAAAAAAATAATAATAAAAATAACTCAAAATCGGAAATAGTTGAAGATATTCTATACTAACATATCATTGTGCAAAATTTCACAATTTTCTATGTTTACAATAGTGCAAGTGGGCATGGCGTCATTCTGAGTGCTTTACAATGCTCTTCTTGAGCAATGAATAACATTGCTTAGCATAGGACAAACCTAGGTTTTGGCTATTTTCTTTGGTAAATTAGCAATTTTTTGGTTAATATTATTTTTCTCACAAATTTGACAAACTAATTCAACATGTTCAATGGTCTCAAAAATATTGAGAAGTATTTTTAAAGCGACAAAATGAGGAAGGTGAATTTTTTTAACCCCCACTTTTTATGACATTTTTAAAAAGAGCGTTAAAAAATTTTGAGACGCAATTTTTTCGTAGAACGATTGGAGCGTGGGAAGTATTTTTAATTAAATTTTGAAAATCGACCTAAAAAGCCTGTGACGTCATCAATCGGGCATTTATTTCAGAAAGTATTGACCGTAGAAGGTTCATTGGCCAGTTTTTTGCAATCCTGAGAACAAGCTGATTTCATTAAACTGGCTACTGAACCTGGAACGATTAGTATTCGAGGAGAAAAAAGTGGACTGATGACGTCACAGGCTTTTTAGGTCGATTTTCAAAAATTAATTAAAAATACTTCGCATGCTCCAATCGTCCTAAGAAAAAGTACCACCTCAAAATTTTTTAAAGCTCTTTCCAAAAATATCATAAACTCAACAAAAAATTTTCAATTCACCTTCCTCATTATCATTAGTCATTTTTCTATACTGGCCCATGTTACTTCCTTATGGTGTCGACTTTAACATGAATGAAACCAGCCTGTAGTATAGGCCTAATATAAATATAAGAAGAAGAAAAATTGGTTTAAATTGCAAATTAAAGAAAAGTAAAATAGATAATTATAATTAAAGCGCGCTTTATTGAAAGCTATATTATGTGAAAATATTTAATTAAAGCAATAGACCGGAGAAAAACATAAACATTTATATCACAAAACACTTGATGGGATTTACATAAATAACTTTAGTTTGTCTCAAAACCCAACAGTAGCTCCGTAGCAGTGATCAGAAAATTCAATTTATGCAACCCGCACAACATTTTCATATTAATTTTTGCATGTTTCTGACGTCATAAACATGCATTTTCACGCAAATTGCATACTTTACAGTCTTTTTCACGCTCTCTGGTGGGGCTACATTAAAATTCTAGTAAAAATTGGTAGCAGTTGTGAAGATCCCATTTCGTGTTTATTCATTAACAAGCACATGCTGTTTTATGTGGTCTATGGCTTTAAATAGATATACAAAAAAGGGTACTCAAAATTGCAAGCACATAGAATTGCAGCCCATAGTATATGTAGTTAAATGTGGCAGTAGTTTGTTACAGCGCCTGTACCAATTAAAGTTTAGCTCGTTTGTCTAGGGGATTTTAGCAGGCACTGAACAATATGATTTGCCAAAACTCTATTTGCTAGCTAATTATTACCACTAATTCAATTATTTGCTTAAGATCAAAACCACCCAAACATCCTACCCCTTATTTGTGCCCTGAAGGGACATCAGCTAAGTTTGATCTTTGTGAACAATAGCTGTGTTCTTAACTTATGCGCAAACAAAACGCTTAATATTAATGCAACTTAAACTTAATTATAACTATAATAGAATACAAGTCAGACTAACAGCTGACAACACGAATACTTAATTACTATGATTAAAATAATAAACAGGCACTCAGGCCACAAACAACACAACCTGATCTTATGCATTCAAAGCAAACAGACACTTCCGACTCCTTTGTTCGCGCTCACACAGCGCAAACCGGTCAAGGAAGTTCCGTAGGGGGGGCACTGCGGGAAACTCGGTTTCCCTTATTTAGAAGCGTCCGGACCTGATCCAGACAGCTCCACAGACTCGGACAAGCATCCGCGCTTCTTCAGCGCGAAACTTCCTATCCGGCCTGGAAGACCAAGCAAGCATCCACGCCGAAGCGTGTAACTTCTTACTTAGCCTGTAAGCACCACAAAGCCAAATGGCAAAAGACAACTTTAGCTTGGCCAGTAAGCTGAACCAGCCAACTTTCTAGTCTAAGCTCGTACGTGAGTTAATCGAAACAATTAGCCCCGCCATCTACTTGACATAATATTAACTATTATTTCCATACGCCATCTATCGCACATCATGCAACTACTTTAAAAGGCGCGAGCATTAAAATCACCAGTAATGAACCAAACAGTAGTGCGGGTCATTACATCACCCCCTCCTCTGAAAAAGAGCATTACCCCGCCAGGCCTCGTCCCAATAACTATAGCCTGACAAAGCATCAGAATAATCACTCAATTGCACATAGCTCTGGTATATCCCCTCACACTGACTCGCTGCATCAATTACACTCTTCTTTTTAGCATCACAACACTTAAGCCTCTTCGCAATCTGTAAGAAAGTCCGCTTCAACTCACTACATGCAGCATCTCCTCCATCTTACGACAGTTCACACCACCACTCTCCTCACCCTGAACTTGCAGAGACTCACAAGCACTCGACGAACTTGCTACTTGCAACACATGAACTGACGGTGAACTCAACTCAGTATCAATAGTGCTCTGATGACTCATGCCAAATCTGGATGCCGCTGATCGCATGCGCATTCTTCTGTTGTGTCTGTACCTCCTTTTCTTCTCCGTACGCTTTATCCTCGCCAACTGTACAGAGCTTACAACTGAAACACACTGGTTGTTTTTGTGACTCATATGCTCATTCTCTGTAAGAGGTGCCCATTGTTCCTCGCTTGTTCTCCTCTTATCTGCACAGGGACACTTTCTCTGAAACTTCCGTCCACACCTCCAACACACGAAAACACGTCCAATGCTCAACTTTGCCCTTGAAAGATAAGGTCGCGATGCGACGCACTTCTCCTCCACACATGACGAACCTCTGTCCCCACACACAATAACACGACGATTAACAGGCCTCTGACGAAAGTTCCTTTGCATCCCCTCAGGCTGCTTAGTGCACAACACTTTGACACATGACTCAATCTGCATTGAAGCCCTCGCAAACTCCACAAGCGAAGAGTAAATTTTATCAGCTACAAGTTGCTTAAATTTTAAATGGACCCTTGACATAACAATTTTAACCTTCAACAACTCAGGGATCTCTGCATAGCACTTGTCAAATAATTCATTCATTCGAAATATAAACGAAGGTAAGGGCTCATCTTCTCTTTGCGATGTATTCTTTATTTCCTCCAGCAAATCATCATAATACTGGGGCGACACAAAGTAACGCATAAACTCACGTTTAAAAACAGACCATTTAGTAAAGCTGCCACTACATACCCACCAGCTATATGCTTCACCTTTCAATGCACTTGACATAGACTCAAGCATCAACTTGTCGAGAGTAACATGTAACACATCTGCACATCGTGTAAAACTGGCCAAAAATTTCTCTGGGTGTTGGTAATCACTCGGCCCCCAATACGTAGGTAGTTCAAAGTTCTGAACATTGCAGCACCCTTCATATTTATTCAGTATGTTGCCTTGACGCTCAACACAACTTGACATGTTGGAAATTTTCACATGATAATCCATAAAAATTATTATACACAACTGTATTCTCAAAAAAACACACATGCAAAACATCAATAATTAATGAAAATATTATAAGGAATATTTATATTGAAACTTAAAACTAACACCACACTAAGAGCAAGTAATATTAAATTTTTAAAGAGCCGATGAAACAAAAGCCTAGCCTCCAGGACGAGTTAAATCACTTAAGGCCGGACTTATACTAAACAGCTGCTCAATTTAAACTATACAAAGTTCAAATTAAGCCTGTTTGACATATTTTTAATTAACATTAAAAAAAAACACTTTAAATACACAACTCTAATAACACTCGAAATGCTGCACAACTAATTACTAATAATTGTATAGAATAATACTTAAACTTAAAAGCAAACAAATAACACACTAAAATCACTTTACACTTAAAATAGATAAACTAAAACTAGTAATTAAACTTAAATTAATAATAATCGCTAAACAATAAAATGTACAATAATAAAGAATAGAATTTTGAGTGTTTGATATTAACGACTAATTCAAAGACAAAGATCTCTAAAACGAGATGTTAAATTAATAAATCAACTAACAAATCGGAACTTTGGCAAGCTTTTAACTTATTTGAAAACATAAAAATTAAATTAAACAATAAAAAGAAACAATTGGCAATAAAATGCACAAAATTTGACTGAAAAAAACGTTAACACTAGTTAAGGGGTTGTTGAAGACCTACCTCTCAATTTAGCTTGAGGGGTGTTTGAATAGTTACTACCGAACCCCGAACCTTTAGGTTAACTTGAGGTTTAAAAAAGTAATTAGAGGCCGAGCCCTCAAGTTTGTTACAGCGCCTGTACCAATTAAAGTTTAGCTCGTTTGTCTAGGGGATTTTAGCAGGCACTGAACAATATGATTTGCCAAAACTCTATTTGCTAGCTAATTATTACCACTAATTCAATTATTTGCTTAAGATCAAAACCACCCAAACATCCTACCCCTTATTTGTGCCCTGAAGGGACATCAGCTAAGTTTGATCTTTGTGAACAATAGCTGTGTTCTTAACTTATGCGCAAACAAAACGCTTAATATTAATGCAACTTAAACTTAATTATAACTATAATAGAATACAAGTCAGACTAACAGCTGACAACACGAATACTTAATTACTATGATTAAAATAATAAACAGGCACTCAGGCCACAAACAACACAACCTGATCTTATGCATTCAAAGCAAACAGACACTTCCGACTCCTTTGTTCGCGCTCACACAGCGCAAACCGGTCAAGGAAGTTCCGTAGGGGGGGCACTGCGGGAAACTCGGTTTCCCTTATTTAGAAGCGTCCGGACCTGATCCAGACAGCTCCACAGACTCGGACAAGCATCCGCGCTTCTTCAGCGCGAAACTTCCTATCCGGCCTGGAAGACCAAGCAAGCATCCACGCCGAAGCGTGTAACTTCTTACTTAGCCTGTAAGCACCACAAAGCCAAATGGCAAAAGACAACTTTAGCTTGGCCAGTAAGCTGAACCAGCCAACTTTCTAGTCTAAGCTCGTACGTGAGTTAATCGAAACAATTAGCCCCGCCATCTACTTGACATAATATTAACTATTATTTCCATACGCCATCTATCGCACATCATGCAACTACTTTAAAAGGCGCGAGCATTAAAATCACCAGTAATGAACCAAACAGTAGTGCGGGTCATTACAAGTTGACGAAGCCTGACTGACCCATGAGAGTGTTGAGTTGGTCAGGCAGCTGAGTGTCAGCCTTGTTGACGTTGACGTTGTTGTTGACGACGATGACGTTGTCCTCACACATCTCCTCCATCGTCAACCCTCCACGACCAAACAACACACTGCTGCCTCCTGCAAATATAATAACAATAAAACTAATTAAAATAGTTTAATACTTAGTTAAATGATTAACTAATTAAAATAAACAAGAGAGACAGACATTAGGTGTTAATTTTATTTGATGTTCTTACAGGGTGTATGCAGAAGACGTCATATTGAATGCGCTTGGAGGCCATACTAGAGTAGTGAATAATATTGTTCAGCATTGGACAAACTTTGTTTAAGCCAATTTTCTTTGGAAAATCAGTTATTTTTTCCTTAATGTTTTTGTTTTTATTTTTCTCACATACTTGAGATACTAACTGAACATATTTACAGCATCAATGCTCTCAAAAATATTGCATACTGTAGTGGCTTTAAACTGGCAAAATGAGTTATTTTCCTATGCCATCCATGTTATTGAGTTATCCAATATGGCGTCGACTATAAAATGAATGCAGGCACCATATAGAAGAAACTTCACATAAACAGCAGTCTGGAACATCAAAGTTCGCCACATTATTCAAATACATTTGTGTGTGTGAGGTGCACAACTTTACACAAAGCAAATCTAAAGAGAACGTATTAGTAATTTATTGGGATTAAAATGCAATTAACAAACATATAAGCCCTGTTAATTCCTTCTACTAAAATGACAATCAATTATTCACAATTTTAATGACAAAAATAAAAAAAACACACACAAACAAATATAATTATGACATAAAAATTGTATTGTGATATTTTAAGTTTATTTCTATCTTAAATCATAAAAAAAAAAAAAAAAACAATTAAGAATGTACAGTACTTTTTTTTGTATATAGCAAATAAAACAGTAATGCTGTTCATAAAAGCCCTGTTCTTAATTGCCCCTAAAATGACAATCAGCTATGGTAGTTAAAGGACTAGTAAATGCTACCTATTTACCCTATTTTTTATACGTTCATCATGTGGACTATAATGAGAGCAGTAAAAATATGTATCACAATAATTTTTATTATTTTTCTTTTGTGGTGTTTTGAGGGTGTTAAGAAAATGTCTTAGCAGTTATGAGTCACACTAAAACAAGTCAGGGGAAACGTTCCCCTCATTTCATATCTCAGAATATTCAGAGTGGGGCGCAACCAATATTGCGCGGAGCTGTTGCACCGTTGCGCGTTGCTAAATCTATGGGAAAAAGTTTGAAAGTTTTTTTTGGAATGAACTAATCTTACGAAACGCTCGGTGCTTTCAAAGTAAATATTATAAGCATAAACTGTGCGCTCTTTGCATTACTTTATTTATTTATTATTCTTATTTATGAGTTTATTCGTTTATTTATTTATTCATTTATTTGTTTGTTTATTTATTTATTATTATTTCTATTTATGAGCTTATTAGTCTATTTATTTATTTATTTTGTGAAAGATTGCTTTCCATAAAGGGGTTGGGTTAAATTTTCATGTACAGTTTATTTGCATTCTCTCTCTCTCTCTCTCTCTCTCTCTGTCTCTCTCTCTGAAGTACGGTGATAAGATGAAATAAAAAACGTTACAGCTTTTGTGTTTTTCCAAAGGTAAATAATGCATGGTTACACTAGGCCGTAATGCATGGACGGATTGGGCGCCGAGATTTCAAGGATTTCTCGATGGGCCGTGGCAAAAGTGGGCCACTGTGGGCCAAGTCAGCACAAAAAAAAAAAAAAAAAAAAAAAAAAAAGAAAGAAAGAAAAGAAAAATAGAGAGAGAGAGAGAGAGAAAACAAAGAATGAGATGAAATTCCACTGAGTAAATTTAATCAATATGATATAAATATTGCTTTTTTTTCTTTTCTTTTTTTCGTTTTTAGCCAGTTTTTCTTTCTTTTTTCTTGTAATTTTGAATTAATCCTGGTGACGAGCTGATTACATTGAACTGGCTACTGAAGCTGCTAACATCAATCAATATTGATTACATTCATTAGTAGTATACAAGTTAATGTTAACTTGCTAAATTAAACCACCCACCTTGACCGTCATCTTGATTGATGGCATAGTAACATGCGTGACCTTGGACGACCAAGAGGTCACCACATGACCTCCAAGCTTGAGGACATTATCCCTGACCTTCAAACTTCTGGGGTCACCCTCCATGTTCGACCACAAGCACCACCAGGGGTCGATACTGCAACCTGAAAGTAACATTTAAATATTTGTGACCTCAGTGCAGTAGTTTTCTCACAAACACACTAACAAGAGGCTTCTACAATGTTAAATTAGTACATTTTACTGTCTTAAAACACGTAAAAGTATGTCTAGTATTCCACATTTAAATATTTGTGACCTCAGTGCAGTAGTTTTCTCACAAACACACTAACAAGAAGCTTCTACAATGTTAAATTAGTACCTTAATGTATATAAATATAATAGAAACATTAAATGCTACAATATAGTTGTGATTTTGACTATTTCCCCTCCAAGTGTGTCACAACAGTCTTAAATATTTGTGATGTTGAACTCTCACCTCCAGATGTTCCACTGCTTGCCAAACCTAACTCTGTAGCCATGTCGCAGCAAGAAGGCGTGGCTCTTGTTCATGGCAACTCCGTTCTCTATGCTGGTGTTGAGGTAGGTCCCATATTTGGAGTCTGTGTCCGTTAGCTCTACGGTGGGAAGTACAGCTGGGTTTTCCTGTGATAAACATGTACATGTGTTAGTATACTGCGCTTGCTATCTTATTGCCACGGTACACTCCGCGTAAAAACTTGTGACGTAAACCTTTGGCAATTAGCCCACGCGGGAATAAATTGAAAATATATTTATTCATTTCTTTCGTCCTACAATCACAATATACAACAATGCATATCGGCTTAGGTTATTGCATCAGTTGATACAATTAGAAATGATAGTCAAATGTTACGCATTATTCACATGACGCGTAAATTTGACGCGCGTAACAAAGCTGGAACAATGTAAACAAATGGAGCCGTTCACATGTAATTTTCAAAAACCATGTGAACGGCTCCATTTGTTTACATTGTTCCAACTTTGTAACGCGCATCGACACACGTTGACGCGCGTTAAATTTACGCGTCATGTGAATAATACGTTACTGTACACAAATATAACACAACATTAACAATATAATACAAACATATTTATACATAGAGAAATATTATATAAATATATATAATTATATAATGAGGCTATATATAATTATAGAAATATATATAAATATAGATATATTATTTAGTTCTGCAGTCTTCACCCAGTCGCAACTGTAGCGCGCATTGATCTGACATTCTCAGTAAAGGAGATAGCCTACTGTTTACGTACTGTGCGCCTGCCACAGATCTAGCTCCCGCCACCTCTCGAGTGTTTTGTTAGTAGATCCCGCAGATCTGTGGCAATCTGAGAGGCAGCTCTGCACCTCGGAGTTCTGATACGTAGCTGGCGAGAGCTCCATGCATAGCATTAGCATGCATAGCGGGCGCCGGCAGGTGGCAGAACCTAGCGACGGAGGTGCCCAAGCTCTGTTGAGCGTTTTTTTTAGTTGAAGCATTTGAGCTCCCAGAGCTGAGATCTGAGCTACCTCCTTGAGGTGGCAGGATCTGTTTACGAACGCAGCCTAAGACACCTCAAAGAGAGCGCAATATTCCCTTGCGGCCTAACTGCGAGAATATACGTCACAAGTTTTTTAATGTGGTTACACCCACTCCTATTTGGCAAAAAGATAGCAAGCTGAATGTACAGCTTTGGCCAAAAGTTTCCAAACGATTTGTATAGGGTGGTTTCATTCATGTTAAAGTCGACGTCATAAGTGAGTACTAAATAACATTGACCGGTATAGGGAAATGGCACATTTTGCCAGTTTAAAAATACTTCGCGATTTTTTTGAGAGCATTGATGCTGCTAACAGGTTGAATTAGTACCTCAAGTATGCAAGAAAAATAATAATAACCCAAAAAACAGCTAATTTCCAAAGAAAATAGCCAAAAACTACCTTTGCCCTATACTGAGCAATGTTAATCATTGCTCAAGATGAGCATCGAAAAGCACTCAGAATGACGTCATGCGCACACACCCTATAGGCAACCAGCAAGCACACTATGTTATCTTTATGAGAACACGCAGCGGCCGCCGCTGCCCAGTTCGGGAACTTTCAGCCAGAGCTGTATATACCAGTACTGGGCTTTGTAATACGAGGGAGGGAGGGAGGTACGACTCACCAGGTGTGCAGAGGTCATATTTGTAATACGAGGGAGGGAGGTACGACTCACAAGGTGTGCAGAGGTCATATTTGAAATACGAGGGAGGGAGGTACGACTCACCAGGTGTGCAGAGGTCATATTCAGTTGAAAGATGGCATGACTACGAGAGATAGAACTGTCACAAACTCCCCTAGTGTTCCTCACGACAGGCCCTACTCCGACCTCTGTTTTTTTTATTATGTACGTCCACCACGTACTCCTTGCCCACGCGGTACGTTGCATTGTTCAGCATGTAGAACACCTCGTCTGTCAACCACAAATACATACATAAAATATTATTGCATTTAAATATGAATATACATAATTATATATACATATTACAAATATATATATATATATATATATATATATATATATATATGTATATATATATAGACAGCTTGCACTCAGGCGCCATGTTGTTGGTCAGAAATACACACGCCACACAGGAAAAACATAATTTTTAAATATTTAATAGCAAACTTAAAACCTAAATCTAAGACTTAATTGTAGCTCCTAATAAAGCTACAAGAATATGAGAAAAATACTTGCAGTCGAAGTATACTTATATTTTTATGACAAATAATTTATGTAGTTTTGCTAAACTGAGCAATGTATGTACATATTAAGCACCACAAACATGGCAGCAACGCGCAAGGAGGTGCAACAGGATTTGCAAAGCCTAGCTGTTTTCTTGCACCACAAAATGTGCATTACATTTGAGTACATAAAAGTCAAGTTCATCTTACGACATAATGTAAAAATGTTTGACCACATCAAAATAATAATAAATTATTATAATAATTGAACGATTCATTAAGTACATCAATTTGTCCTACATTACACAATAACGTAGACCTAGGTAAAAATGCATTTTTGGACACATCATTATTATTATATGTTATTACTTTAAAGAGCTGCGGGTTTCGCAGTATACTCTTTGGCAGTCATTGAATTTTATTTGGGAAGATACAGAGAAGTCATCAATTTTATAACAGTACATAAGTATTTTTTTCTTATGTTTTTGATCTTAATGACACCTTTCAAAATTTTGAAATGAGTGCCCAAAGTAGAGATAAATGGGTGTTCAAAGTCACTCCGGTTGACTGTATACATTTTAAACTGTCAAATTGATTCATTTTCGCAAATGACTTCGTGCGTACATATGGCGTCAACTTTTGTATGAATACAAACACCCTATGCATCGGTCAAACTAGAAAATTCACAATAATAATAACAATTAAAACATTACCGGTCCGTTGGCACGGAGCACGAATATTTCGAACAAAAACAAACGATCAGATTTCACCCTTGCTAACTATACATATGTACTAGGTTAATTACAGATATAAATTGATACTCACTGTTTGAGGTGCAATGTAAGGACCACATTGTGAACTTAAATTACTGACAGCAAGTCGAAATCAAGAACAAAACCAGAGAACAAAAAATATTTGTTTTGTATTTGCAAACACGAAGGCGGTGACAAGTGGCGGGATTGTAGTTTCTCGTAAAAATGCAATTTTGCAGTAGATTTCAGCTTTCTGCAAGTAAAAAATCATTAGCTCAAAATTTAAAGCAGCTAAATAACATAAGTTAATTTATAATTACCTGCTAAAATCAACAAATTCTAATATTTTTGCACCATATCATGCAACACGAAGTTACATGTACCATAGGCTGCCGCCATTTTGTGTATGTGAATTTCGTTAGTGTATTGTTTTCGTTCTGATTTGCGTTAATTTTACCAGGATTTTACTGTACCTTGTTTGCGAGGCTAGCTACAAAATGAAATTTTCTTGTTCTTCAAAATACTATTATAACAATTTTGAAAATATGGAAAGGTTACAAATATGCCATTTAGTTGTAAATCATTTAAATACTGACCCCAAATTTCTTGCAAAAGTTTGAAATTAATATTTTTTCCAACACTATATAGCCTCGCACGAGTTCACTAAAATTACATTAATCTTGAAATTCTTGAAATAGAAAATATCTCTAATTTAACATAAACAAAGCACTATCGCAAATCATAACATTAACAACAATGGCGGCTCTTTGAACTCACAAACATGAATTTGAAGGCAAAATATAATAATTTAATGATATTAGAAGGTAATTAATAATGATTTCATGTGAAGTAGCTGCTTTAATTATTGAAAAAGTCATATTTTATATTCAAAACGCTGAAATTTGTAACAAAATCGTATTTTTGTGAGAAATGAAATCCCGGCTCTTGTCTGCCTTTAGTTTACAAAAATTAACAAATTGTATCATGAATGGTAAGCAAATGTGACTTTTGTTTTAAATCGTCAAATTGTCACACTTACATTGCGTTAGTAGCAGTGAGTTTTAAGTTACGTTAATTCCACGCTAATAATAAGGCATGAGACACACGTGTACTCGGTGGATGGGTCATATACATAAAAAAAAAATCCTGAAAAATAATATACATACATACATAGTTCCTGTTGTTTAAAGTGGTATGCTATACTAAACAAATTGGACGAAAAATGAGCTAACATTAGTATTATTATTATTAGATGCAGACATGTACTTTAGTTAACTCGTTTGTGATAAATAACTTTTAATTTTAAGTTATTAAAATTATGAGTATATTGCATTTTAGCATGCATGTTATTAAAAATAGCAAAAAAACTTTTTTGAAGCTATTTTAATTTAAAATAGCTTTTATTAAAAAAAAAACTACTAAAATGTATTTTTAGCTCCTCATATTAACTTAAACGTGTATATCTTAAATAAGTTTGGATTCGCAACTAATGCATCATTTTTTAGAGTGTGTTTATTTTTGTATAATGAAGTATAAAAGAGGTTCCTAAAAGAGGTTAAAAAAGACATCCTCAACAACTGCTTGCCACTCACAAACACGAACGTCTTGCCAGCGAACAACGTACGTCGCTGAGGGTTCACAGCAAAGGAGACTTGGTAGCCGTTCAACGTAACGTCTTTCACTCTATGCAGGAAGTGGGCGGTGTCTGGCAGAGTGAGGGGCCTGGCCGGCACTCTGTGACCTTGACCTTCAATGATCTTGACCCAGGTGACCCAGAGGTCAGGAGTCACAATAGGAATACCTTTAGCCAGGGCACATACCACCTGGAATATTGAAATCAATATATTTTAGATATTAGAAATAATCTATCAATATTTTCAATAAGTTAATTATGAAATATTAAATTAAATAAGAAGCTGCTAGCATCAATCAATATTTATTTGTATATGTTAGCAGCTTCAGTAGCCAGTGCAATGTTATCCTGGTGACGAGCTGATTACATTGCACTGGCTACTGAAGCTGCTTACATCAATCAATATTGATTACTTTGATTAGTATAAAAGTTAATGTTAACTAGCTAAATTAAACCACCCACCTTCACCGTCATCTTGATTGATGGCATGGTAACATGGGTGACCTTGGAAGACCAAGAGGTCACCACATGACCTCCAAGCTTGAGGACATTGTCCCTGACCTTCAAACTTCTGGGGTCACCCTCCATGTTCACCACGAGCACCACCAGGGGTCGATACTGTTTTTTTTCTTTCTTTCTTTCTTTCTTTCTTTCTTTCTTTCTTTCTTTCTTTCTTTCTTTCTTTCTTTCTTTCTTTCTTTCTTTCTTTCTTTCTTTCTTTCTTTCTTTCTTTTTTTTTTCTTTTTTTTTTTTTTTTTTGCACGTCAAAAAAAACTGTTTTATTATTGTTTGGCATAAATTAAAAAATTTTAATTATGTTTTTAGTGAAATATCAATGTATCAATGTAAAAAAAAAATGAAATTTAAGAATGAAATAAAAATAAATTTTATCGGAAAAAAAATGACTTAATTATTTTTATAACCCACTTACAATACTAAAGAAAAGAAAGAAGAACTGAAATATGGTAGTAATAGGGAGTCTGGTAACTGACGAGCTAACCACTCACTAAATATGAAATTGAAACAATATAAAACTACTTTTTGGAAGTCCCCTGTAAGTTAGGCAACTGGTTGAGCATTGATGCACGACAAGTTGCCTAGCTCGCAGGATACTCTAAAACTGAACAACTTCACACCCCGCTAAATTTACAAATAAGGACTGATATTTAAAATGAACCTGAGATTCGTACTCTACGTACCTTTATTAGTAATAAATCACGTCTAACTCAATTTTTTCAAAATTTTACATAAATTGTTTTTCATTAATAACTTGTTAACCAAGGGGTTAATTGAAGATTTAAGGGCAGTTCTGTAATCAGCAGTTCAAGGGCTTTCTAACAATGTGCATGTCCATTGGTTTCTTGACAAAAAATATTTCAGCCAAAAAAACAAAGAAGGGGTTAGCCTTGCTTGTTTTTGTGACCTTGAAACTTTCGGACGCGAATCCTAATAACATGCACATCATTGGAAAGCTCTTGATCTTCTGATCACAGAACTGCCCTTTAAGTCTTCGAATTTTAATTTACAAGGGAGGAATTTGTATTTATATATATTGAAAAGTGAAAAGCTAGGAAATTGCAAATCTTTGCAAAACAACACGATAGTTCAGTGGCGTGTTCTCTAAAACAATGATTTTAGTTGTCACAACTTTGAATTTTTAATAATTAACTTAATTTTCACATTAATTAACAATTTGAACTTCGATCATTAAAGTCTCCATTGAATGCCTGCAAAACTCAAACCAAAATCACGATACTTTTCAACTCTCAATGTATTTAAATATCTGAGCCTTATTTTTATTAATAAAAATGCTCATAATTAAAAGAACTAGCTTTCTAAATTAAGAGCAATTAGGAGCCACTTTAGAAATTTAATTTTGTCCTGGGTTACAAAATTTTCTCTATTCTAAGCTCCGAATTAATTCTAATTCTGCAGAACTACCTCTTTATTATTATGCATTAAAATATTATTTATATATAATATATTATTATTATTCAAAACATAAAGAACACAATTATTTGCAATGTAATGCAAATTTGTTTGTTGTGAATCAAATACTTGTATTTTATTTAGCAATTTTTAATATAATATTTTAGTATTGAAATATCATACGTTATTAATTGATACAAAAGAAAGAAGAAAAAAAAATTGTTTATAAAACAGAAATCGTACAATATAGGCCTAATTTATTTACGAAAATTTGCAATTTATAAGTATGAGCAATTATTAACAATTGTCACACGATTATATAATAATACACCATAGTATAAATTATATAAATACATAGTTTTTTTATTCATTCAATAAACTAAAATCATATATAACTGCACCTGCACTCTCCGAAATTTTTACAACACAAAAATATGTGTTATATCCACACGATCGTTATCTTACTTCCGCTATTGCTGTCCTCTGTCCTTATATGTCCTATACGTATCTTATATGCATTAACAAAACTTACGATTTTATTTTTTTATATTTTTGAGAAATGTACAAAAGTAGTTTTCATTAAACATTATTATTTATTAGTTACTTAAGATATAAAAAAACAAATTTTTAAACATTACGAGAACATATTCACAAGTTTTATGTATGCACATTGCACATTATTAACATGGAATGGATCAAGGAAATAGAATGCAAATAAAACACAAAATGTTGCTATTATCAAATTGGAGTGAATAAAAATATAATAATAATAAAAGGCGAGAAAGACAAAAGTTGTGAATTTTACGTGTTTTTTTATATACAGTATATTCACAATATAACCCATCCCCCCAATATTAATTTTCATGTTCATTTTTATTTAATATTACAAATTTGTTACTTTTCAATAAACCTCAACATGAAATTATTAAAAATACAAAAAGAAATCAGTGGATGTCAATACAGATGTCAATATAATATATTAAATTAAAATTAGTTTGATACAATTAAGATGACGTACAAGTAAAAAGATGAATGAAAGACGTTTAGTGAGTTTTTAATGACTTAAAAATAACAATTAAACTAAAACACTTAACTTTTAATAATTACACAGTCTGCATGCTTTGTTTAACAAAGAAATAATAATGATCGTAGTAATAATTAGGCAAGGAAATAGTTCAGATGTATCCTACAATAGGCAAGGAAATAGTTTAGCTCTCCCGCTGGGTGTGAGAACAGGCTGAGTGAGGCTAGTTCCTGGCCCAGGGTGTGAGTGAGGCTAGTTCCTGGCCCTGGGTGTGAGAGCAGGCTGAGTGAGGCTAGTTCCTGGCCCTGGGTGTGAGAGCAGGCATTGTGCGCTGCTGCAGACACAGTCGCTTCACAATGCCAATGTTGGCCTCAATGGTGTTCAGCTGCTCCAAGAATTCCTCACTCATCTCTGGCAAGTGGGACACATGCCCCATTGGTTTAGGCAGGATCGCAAGTACCTGAAAAACAAATTTAAACGAAATTTGAAACCATTTTGTTTGGACATCGATCTTTGGGCGTCGTTAAGCACGATGTTTTATGCTTCTTTAAATTTATTTTCTTCACTATTATGTAAGACTACTGCTGGTTTCCTTTTTATTTTATCATTAAGAATTGCCCCAGGAAGACTGGACTTGACAATATTCTGCCTACCTTGCCATTCTGCAGTGGAATGTTGAGGTTGACTGTGCTGGCAGTGCTCGAGGCAGGAGCGACGAAGGGGCTGCCTCGGAGAGACACTGACACTTCGTCAGCCATGGGCCAGCGTGCTGGGTTGATTGGTTTTGAGGGATCAAACTTGGTCAGGACAATACGAGCCTCGTGCTCCAGTACACTCTGCAAACAAAACAGCAAAGTGTTAATAAATAAATGTTAAATATTACAACAGTTACGATATAGCAAATGTGATTTGTTGACGTGTTCTAATCACTGTACCTATTAGTTCAATGTTATATGCTCAGGAGTGAACTACCTGACCATATGTTTATGTGTGAAAATATCTTATGTGCTATTATTTTTAAATATGTTCAAGAAAAAACAAATGAGAAACATAACTTTGGATCAAGTTGTGTCCTCATCGTGTATGCAGTATTTTGTTTTAATGCAGTTTTCATACCTCACAATAGCACAAGGAGAAATGGGTTAGGTTTTGTTGTGAGTTGCATATACAGTTAACTCTCAATTTAGTGAAATTACCATTTTCTAGGTCCCTTGCGATTTCATAAAATCGAGAGCGTAAAGTACAATACTGTATGTACGTACATACATAATAGTGTGTGTACATACAGTACAGTATTGTACAACACTGTACCATACTGTCTGTCTCACCTTGCGCAACACAAGTTGGTTGTCAGGTTCAGGGTTGATCTGCTCAGGTTGAACCTCAGGTTCAGGCTGCTCAGCCTGGTTGAATGCCTTGGCCAAGTTGGTACGAGATGAACGACGTTGTGTGCTGGAGTGGAGATGTTGGGAGACTGAAGGTTCTCTGCAGGCGACGCCTCAGTCGTCTTGGTGCGACGAAGCTGAAAGTCAAACATAACCATCAAGACCCTCCTATAAAAAGTATTAGTCAAATTTCAACAATTTAAAATTAAAGTTTTTTTTTTTTTTTTTTTTTTTTTTTTAACCTATTAAAAAACTGTTGCAATTACGAAGACTTTAGATTGCTAGCAGACGACTAGACTATTAGTGTTGACTAACATAGCTAGATAGATATAAATACACGCTATACATACTTACTGGAGTGCTAAACAATCTGAAAGGTCTGCCGTGGTCTTTACACTCTCCCAGCACAGAAACTTCACATAAACAGCAGTCTGGAACATCAAAGTTCGCCACATTATTCAAATACATTTGTGTGTGTGAGGTGCACAACTTTACACAAAGCAAATCTAAAGAGAACGTATTAGTAATTTATTGGGATTAAAATGCAATTAACAAACATATAAGCCCTGTTAATTCCTTCTACTAAAATGACAATCAATTATTCACAATTTTAATGACAAAAATAAAAAACACACACACAAACAAATATAATTATGACATAAAAATTGTATTGTGATATTTTAAGTTTATTTCTATCTTAAATCATAAAAAAAAAAAAAAAAAAAAAAATAACAATTAAGAATGTACAGTACTTTTTTTTGTATATAGCAAATAAAACAGTAATGCTGTTCATAAAAGCCCTGTTCGTAATTGCCCCTAAAATAACAATCAGCTATGGTAGTTAAAGGACTAGTAAATGCTACCTATTTACCCTATTTTTTATACGTTCATCATGTGGACTATAATGAGAGCAGTAAAAATATGTATCACAATAATTTTTATTATTTTTCTTTTGTGGTGTTTTGAGGGTGTTAAGAAAATGTCTTAGCAGTTATGAGTCACACTAAAACAAGTCAGGGGAAACGTTCCCCTCATTTCATATCTCAGAATATTCAGAGTGGGGCGCAACCAATATTGCGCGGAGCTGTTGCACCGTTGCGCGTTGCTAAATCTGTGGGAAAAAGTTTGAAAGTTTTTTTTGGAATCAACTAATCTTACGAAACGCTCGGTGCTTTCAAAGTAAATATTATAAGCATAAACTGTGCGCTCTTTGCATTACTTTATTTATTTATTATTCTTATTTATGAGTTTATTCGTTTATTTATTTATTCATTTATTTGTTTGTTTATTTATTTATTATTATTTCTATTTATGAGCTTATTAGTCTATTTATTTATTTATTTTGTGAAAGATTGCTTTCCATAAAGGGGTTGGGTTAAATTTTCATGTACAGTTTATTTGCATTCTCTCTCTCTCTCTCTCTCTGTCTCTCTCTCTGAAGTACGGTGATAAGATGAAATAAAAAACGTTACAGCTTTTGTGTTTTTCCAAAGGTAAATAATGCATGGTTACACTAGGCCGTAATGCATGGACGGATTGGGCGCCAAGATTTCAAGGATTTCTCGATGGGCCGTGGCAAAAGTGGGCCACCGTGGGCCAAGTCAGCACAAAAAAAAAAAAAAAAAAAAAAAAAAAAAAAAAAAGAAAGAAAGAAAGAAAGAAAGAAAAGAAAAATAGAGAGAGAGAGAGAGAAAACAAAGAATGAGATGAAATTCCACTGAGTAAATTTAATCAATATGATATAAATATTGCTTTTTTTTCTTTTCTTTTTTTCGTTTTTAGCCAGTTTTTGTTTCTTTTTTCTTGTAATTTTGAATTAATCCTGGTGACGAGCTGATTACATTGAACTGGCTACTGAAGCTGCTAACATCAATCAATATTGATTACATTCATTAGTAGTATACAAGTTAATGTTAACTTGCTAAATTAAACCACCCACCTTGACCGTCATCTTGATTGATGGCATAGTAACATGCGTGACCTTGGACGACCAAGAGGTCACCACATGACCTCCAAGCTTGAGGACATTATCCCTGACCTTCAAACTTCTGGGGTCACCCTCCATGTTCACCACTAGCACCACCAGGGGTCGATACTGCAACCTGAAAGTAACATTTAAATATTTGTGACCTCAGTGCAGTAGTTTTCTCACAAACACACTAACAAGAGGCTTCTACAATGTTAAATTAGTACATTTTACTGTCTTAAAACACGTAAAAGTATGTCTAGTATTCCACATTTAAATATTTGTGACCTCAGTGCAGTAGTTTTCTCACAAACACACTAACAAGAAGCTTCTACAATGTTAAATTAGTACCTTAATGTATATAAATATAATAGAAACATTAAATGCTACAATATAGTTGTGATTTTGACTATTTCCCCTCCAAGTGTGTCACAACTGTCTTAAATATTTGTGATGTTGAACTCTCACCTCCAGATGTTCCACTGCTTGCCAAACCTAACTCTGTAGCCATGTCGCAGCAAGAAGGCGTGGCTCTTGTTCATGGCAACTCCGTTCTCTATGCTGGTGTTGAGGTAGGTCCCGTATTTGGAGTCTGTGTCCGTTAGCTCTACGGTGGGAAGTACAGCTGGGTTTTCCTGTGATAAACATGTACATGTGTTAGTATACTGCGCTTGCTATCTTATTGCCACGGTACACTCCGCGTAAAAACTTGTGACGTAAACCTTTGGCAATTAGCCCACGCGGGAATAAATTGAAAATATTCAGAAAGTTTCAAAAAAAGTTATCGAACCAAAATCTTTTAAAATTGAAAAAACAAAAACACAATGCTAATTATATGCAAATTTTAATCCTAATTATCTCGAGTCACAAATATTGTTTGAATATTCTGTTAACTGGAGCTCGTAGATCATGACATTTTTTAAACCCCTTAAAGTTTTAAAAAAAAGTTATTGAACCAATTTTGAGATATTTTGCTTTTGCTAGGTCTGAGGTTAATCCTTAATAGTGATCACTGCGTTAGTAAACCTCCAGAAAATGCGATCTCAAATTTTTAATTATTAATGTGCTGAGAGCAAAAGCCGTCACAGCGACCTTGAACCTATGTCACAAGTACAACTTACACCCGCTGGAGTTACGCTTATCTTTGTATAAATTATTTTAGTACACTGTAGCCGTATAAATATTTTATAAACGTAAAAATCAATGATGAAAGAATAGCTAACCATGTATTCTTGCACCACAAAATGTGCATTACATTTGCGTATAAGTCAAGTTCATCTTATGACATAATGTAAAAATGTTTGACCACATCAAAATAATAATTGAACGATTCATTAAGTACATCAATTTGTCCTACATTACACAATAACGTAGACCTAGGTAAAAATGCATTTTTGGACACATCATTATTATATGTTATTACTTTAAAGAGCTGCAGGTTTCGCAGTATACATACATACTCTTTGGCAGTCATTGAATTTTATTTGGGAAGATACAGAGGAGTCATCAATTTTATTACATAAGTATTTTTTTTCTTATGTTTTTGATCTTAATGACACCTTTCAAAATTTTGAAATGAGTGCCCAAAGTAGAGATAAATGGGTGTTCAAAGTCACCCCGGTCCCCGGTTGACTGTACATTTTAAACTGTCAAATTGATTCATTTTCCCAAATGACTTCGTGCGTACATATGGCGTCAACTTTTACCCTATGCATCGGTCAAACTAGAAAAATCACAATAATAATAACAATTAAAACATTACCGGTCCGTTGGCACGGAGCACGAATATTTCGAACAAAAACAAACGATCAGATTTCACCCTTGCTAACTATACATATGTACTAGGTTAATTACAGATATAAATTGATACTCACTGTTTGAGGTGCAATGTAAGGACCACATTGTGAACTTAAATTATTGACAGCAAGTCGAAATCAAGAACAAAACAAGAGAACAAAAAATATTTGTTTTGTATTTGCAAACACGAAGGCGGTGACAAATGGCGGGATTGTAGTTTCTCGTAAAAATGCAATTTTGCAGTAGATTTCAGCTTTCTGCAAGTAAAAAATCATTAGCTCAGTATTTAAAGCAGCTAAATAACATAAGTTAATTTATAATTACCTGCTAAAATCAACAAATTCTAATATTTTTGCACCATATCATGCAACACGAAGTTACATGTACCATAGGCTGCCGCCATTTTGTGTATGTGAATTTCGTATTTCGTTAGTGTTTTGTTTTCATTCAGATTTGCGTTAATTTTACCAGGATTTTACTGTACCTTGTTTGCGAGGCTAGCTATAAAATGAAATTTTCGTGTTCTTCAAAATACTATTATAACAATTTTGAAAATATGGAAAGGTTACAAATATGCCATTTAGTTGTAAATCATTTAAATACTGACCCCAAATTTCTTGCAAAAGTTTGAAATTAATATTTTTTCCAACACTATATAGCCTCGCACGAGTTCACTAAAATTACATTAATCTTGAAATTCTTGAAATAGAAAATATCTCTAATTTAACATAAACAAAGCACTATCGCAAATCATAACATTAACAACAATGGCGGCTCTTTGAACTCACAAACATGAATTTGAAGGCAAAATATAATAATTTAATGATATTAGAAGGTAATTAATAATGATTTCATGTGAAGTAGCTGCTTTAATTATTGAAAAAGTCATATTTTATATTCAAAACGCTGAAATTTGTAACAAAATCGTATTTTTGTGAGAAATGAAATCCCGGCTCTTGTCTGCCTTTAGTTTACAAAAATTAACAAATTGTATCATGAATGGTAAGCAAATGTGACTTTTGTTTCAAATCGTCAAATTGTCACACTTACATTGCGTTAGTAGCAGTGAGTTTTAAGTTACGTTAATTCCACGCTAATAATAAGGCATGAGACACACGTGTACTCGGTGGATGGGTCATATACATAAAAAAAAAATCCTGAAAAATAATATACATACATACATAGTTCCTGTTGTTTAAAGTGGTATGCTATACTAAACAAATTGGACGAAAAATGAGCTAACATTAGTATTATTATTATTAGATGCAGACATGTACTTTAGTTAACTCGTTTGTGATAAATAACTTTTAATTTTAAGTTATTAAAATTATGAGTATATTGCATTTTAGCATCCCAGTAAACCACACTTTACACGGAAAGTACTTTTCCAGTACATTTCTTGATTTCCTGCAAGTACTTTTCTGGCTCTTGCTACAAGTACTTGACCCATGTAAGAGTGCCACTCTGGGTCATGTACTTGGCAAGTACTTTCTGCTTTGCAAGCACTTTTCCTTCACTTATAATTTTTTATTATATATAAAAAGTTTATTCCCCTCAATTGCCAACCTAGCCGGCACTCGGGATCGAACCTCTGACCATCCGATCATGAGACCTAGACTCTACCACTGAGCCATAGTCGCATGATATAGAAGATAGAGATAAAACATATATTTATCTTTCTCTTTATTTTTTACTCGCTTCTGATTGGTTGGCACTGCATGTACTTGTGAAGTGCATGCAAGTAAAAATAAAAAATCACTTTGCAAGCACTTTCTTAAAAGCTTTGTTCATGTACATGTCAAATACATTTCAGTTACATTTTTGTAAACTACATGAAAAGCACATGCAGAAATCTGAGGGCATGTACTTTTCACGTAGTTTTATAATAAAAAGTACTTGCCATGTATATTTCCGTATAATATGGTTTACTGGGATGTTATTAAAAATAGCTAAAAAACTTTTTTGAAGCTATTTTAATTTAAAATAGCTTTTATTAAAAAAAAACTACTAAAATGTATTTTTAGCTCTTCATATTAACTTAAACGTGTATATCTTAAATAAGTTTGGATTCGCAACTAATGCATCATTTTTTAGAGTGTGTTTATTTTTGTATAATGAAGTATAAAAGAGGTTCCTAAAAGAGGTTAAAAAAGACATCCTCAACAACTGCTTGCGACTCACAAACACGAACGTCTTACCAGCGAACAACGTACGTCGCTGAGGGTTCACAGCAAAGGAGACTTGGTAGCCGTTCAACGTAATGTCTTTCACTCTAGGCAGGAAGTGGGCGGGGTCTGGCAGAGTGAGGGGCCTGGCCGGCACTCTGTGACCTTGACCTTCAATGATCTTGACCCAGGTGACCCAGAGGTCAGGAGTCACAATAGGAATAATACCTTTAGCCAGGGCACATACCACCTGGAATATTGAAATCAATATATTTTAGATATTGGAAATAATCTATCAATATTTTCAATAAGTTAATTATGAAATATTAAATTAAATAAGAAGCTGCTAGCATCAATCAATATTTATTTGTATATGTTAGCAGCTTCAGTAGCCAGTGCAATGTTATCCTGGTGACGAGCTGATTACATTGCACTGGCTACTGAAGCTGCTTACATCAATCAATATTGATTACTTTGATTAGTATAAAAGTTAATGTTAACTAGCTAAATTAAACCACCCACCTTCACCGTCATCTTGATTGATGGCATAGTAACATGGGTGACCTTGGAAGACCAAGAGGTCACCACATGACCTCCAAGCTTGAGGACATTGTCCCTGACCTTCAAACTTCTGGGGTCACACTCCATGTTCACCACGAGCACCACCAGGGGTCGATACTGTTTTTTTTCTTTCTTTCTTTCTTTCTTTCTTTTCTTTTTTTTTTTTTTTTTTTTTTTGCACGTCAAAAAAAAACTGTTTTATTATAGTTTGGAATAAATTAAAAAATTTAAATTATGTTTTTAGTGAAATATCAATGTATCAATGTAAAAAAAAAAAATGAAATTTAAGAATGAAATAAAAATAAATTTTATCGCGGAAAAAAAATGACTTAATTATTTTTATAACCCACTTACAATACTAAAGAAAAGAAAGAAGAACTGAAATATGGTAGTAATAGGGAGTCTGGTAACTGACGAGCTAACCACTCACTAAATATGAAATTGAAACAATATAAAACTACTTTTTGGAAGTCCCCTGTAAGTTAGGCAACTGGTTGAGCATTGATGCACGACAAGTTGCCTAGCTCGCAGGATACTCTAAAACTGAACAACTTCACACCCCGCTAAATTTACAAATAAGGACTGATATTTAAAATGAACCTCAGATTCGTACTCTACGTACCTTTATTAGTAATAAATCACGTCTAACTCAATTTTTTCAAAATTTTACATAAATTGTTTTTCATTAATAACTTGTTAACCAAGGGGTTAATTGAAGATTTAAGGGCAGTTCTGTAATCAGCAGTTCAAGGGCTTTCTAACAATGTGCATGTCCATTGGTTTCTTGACAAAAAATATTTCAGCCAAAAAAACAAAGAAGGGGTTAGCCTTGCTTGTTTTTGTGACCTTGAAACTTTCGGACGCGAATCCTAATAACATGCACATCATTGGAAAGCTCTTGATCTTCTGATCACAGAACTGCCCTTTAAGTCTTCGAATTTTAATTTACAAGGGAGGAATTTGTATTTATATATATTGAAAAGTGAAAAGCTAGGAAATTGCAAATCTTTGCAAAACAACACGATAGTTCAGTGGCGTGTTCTCTAAAACAATGATTTTAGTTGTCACAACTTTGAATTTTTAATAATTAACTTAATTTTCACATTAATTAACAATTTGAACTTCGATCATTAAAGTCTCCATTGAATGCCTGCAAAACTCAAACCAAAATCACGATACTTTTCAACTCTCAATGTATTTAAATATCTGAGCCTTATTTTTATTAATAAAAATGCTCATAATTAAAAGAACTAGCTTTCTAAATTAAGAGCAATTAGGAGCCACTTTAGAAATTTAATTTTGTCCTGGGTTACAAAATTTTCTCTATTCTAAGCTCCGAATTAATTCTAATTCTGCAGAACTACCTCTTTATTATTATGCATTAAAATATTATTTATATATAATATATTATTATTATTCAAAACATAAAGAACACAATTATTTGCAATGTAATGCAAATTTGTTTGTTGTGAATCAAATACTTGTATTTTATTTAGCAATTTTTAATATAATATTTTAGTATTGAAATATCATACGTTATTAATTGATACAAAAGAAAGAAGAAAAAAAAATTGTTTATAAAACAGAAATCGTACAATATAGGCCTAATTTATTTACGAAAATTTGCAATTTATAAGTATGAGCAATTATTAACAATTGTCACACGATTATATAATAATACACCATAGTATAAATTATATAAATACATAGTTTTTTTATTCATTCAATAAACTAAAATCATATATAACTGCACCTGCACTCTCCGAAATTTTTACAACACAAAAATATGTGTTATATCCACACGATCGTTATCTTACTTCCGCTATTGCTGTCCTCTGTCCTTATATGTCCTATACGTATCTTATATGCATTAACAAAACTTACGATTTTATTTTTTTATATTTTTGAGAAATGTACAAAAGTAGTTTTCATTAAACATTATTATTTATTAGTTACTTAAGATATAAAAAAACAAATTTTTAAACATTACGAGAACATATTCACAAGTTTTATGTATGCACATTGCACATTATTAACATGGAATGGATCAAGGAAATAGAATGCAAATAAAACACAAAATGTTGCTATTATCAAATTGGAGTGAATAAAAATATAATAATAATAAAAGGCGAGAAAGACAAAAGTTGTGAATTTTACGTGTTTTTTTATATACAGTATATTCACAATATAACCCATCCCCCCAATATTAATTTTCATGTTCATTTTTATTTAATATTACAAATTTGTTACTTTTCAATAAACCTCAACATGAAATTATTAAAAATACAAAAAGAAATCAGTGGATGTCAATACAGATGTCAATATAATATATTAAATTAAAATTAGTTTGATACAATTAAGATGACGTACAAGTAAAAAGATGAATGAAAGACGTTTAGTGAGTTTTTAATGACTTAAAAATAACAATTAAACTAAAACACTTAACTTTTAATAATTACACAGTCTGCATGCTTTGTTTAACAAAGAAATAATAATGATCGTAGTAATAATTAGGCAAGGAAATAGTTCAGATGTATCCTACAATAGGCAAGGAAATAGTTTAGCTCTCCCGCTGGGTGTGAGAACAGGCTGAGTGAGGCTAGTTCCTGGCCCAGGGTGTGAGTGAGGCTAGTTCCTGGCCCTGGGTGTGAGAGCAGGCTGAGTGAGGCTAGTTCCTGGCCCTGGGTGTGAGAGCAGGCATTGTGCGCTGCTGCAGACACAGTCGCTTCACAATGCCAATGTTGGCCTCAATGGTGTTCAGCTGCTCCAAGAATTCCTCACTCATCTCTGGCAAGTGGGACACATGCCCCATTGGTTTAGGCAGGATCGCAAGTACCTGAAAAACAAATTTAAACGAAATTTGAAACCATTTTGTTTGGACATCGATCTTTGGGCGTCGTTAAGCACGATGTTTTATGCTTCTTTAAATTTATTTTCTTCACTATTATGTAAGACTACTGCTGGTTTCCTTTTTATTTTATCATTAAGAATTGCCCCAGGAAGACTGGACTTGACAATATTCTGCCTACCTTGCCATTCTGCAGTGGAATGTTGAGGTTGACTGTGCTGGCAGTGCTCGAGGCAGGAGCGACGATGGGGCTGCCTCGGAGAGACACTGACACTTCGTCAGCCATGGGCCAGCGTGCTGGGTTGATTGGTTTTGAGGGATCAAACTTGGTCAGGACAATACGAGCCTCGTGCTCCAGTACACTCTGCAAACAAAACAGCAAAGTGTTAATAAATAAATGTTAAATATTACAACAGTTACGATATAGCAAATGTGATTTGTTGACGTGTTCTAATCACTGTACCTATTAGTTCAATGTTATATGCTCAGGAGTGAACTACCTGACCATATGTTTATGTGTGAAAATATCTTATGTGCTATTATTTTTAAATATGTTCAAGAAAAAACAAATGAGAAACATAACTTTGGATCAAGTTGTGTCCTCATCGTGTATGCAGTATTTTGTTTTAATGCAGTTTTCATACCTCACAATAGCACAAGGAGAAATGGGTTAGGTTTTGTTGTGAGTTGCATATACAGTTAACTCTCAATTTAGTGAAATTACCATTTTCTAGGTCCCTTGCGATTTCATAAAATCGAGAGCGTAAAGTACAATACTGTATGTACGTACATACATAATAGTGTGTGTACATACAGTACAGTATTGTACAACACTGTACCATACTGTCTGTCTCACCTTGCGCAACACAAGTTGGTTGTCAGGTTCAGGGTTGATCTGCTCAGGTTGAACCTCAGGTTCAGGCTGCTCAGCCTGGTTGAATGCCTTGGCCAAGTTGGTACGAGATGAACGACGTTGTGTGCTGGAGTGGAGATGTTGGGAGACTGAAGGTTCTCTGCAGGCGACGCCTCAGTCGTCTTGGTGCGACGAAGCTGAAAGTCAAACATAACCATCAAGACCCTCCTATAAAAAGTATTAGTCAAATTTCAACAATTTAAAATTAAAGTTTTTTTTTTTTTTTTTTTTTTTTTTTTTTTTTTAACCTATTAAAAAACTGTTGCAATTACGAAGACTTTAGATTGCTAGCAGACGACTAGACTATTAGTGTTGACTAACATAGCTAGATAGATATAAATACACGCTATACATACTTACTGGAGTGCTAAACAATCTGAAAGGTCTGCCGTGGTCTTTACACTCTCCCAGCACAGAAACTTCACATAAACAGCAGTCTGGAACATCAAAGTTCGCCACATTATTCAAATACATTTGTGTGTGTGAGGTGCACAACTTTACACAAAGCAAATCTAAAGAGAACGTATTAGTAATTTATTGGGATTAAAATGCAATTAACAAACATATAAGCCCTGTTAATTCCTTCTACTAAAATGACAATCAATTATTCACAATTTTAATGACAAAAATAAAAAAAACACACACAAACAAATATAATTATGACATAAAAATTGTATTGTGATATTTTAAGTTTATTTCTATCTTAAATCATAAAAAAAAAAAAAAAAAAAAAAAATAACAATTAAGAATGTACAGTACTTTTTTTTGTATATAGCAAATAAAACAGTAATGCTGTTCATAAAAGCCCTGTTCGTAATTGCCCCTAAAATAACAATCAGCTATGGTAGTTAAAGGACTAGTAAATGCTACCTATTTACCCTATTTTTTATACGTTCATCATGTGGACTATAATGAGAGCAGTAAAAATATGTATCACAATAATTTTTATTATTTTTCTTTTGTGGTGTTTTGAGGGTGTTAAGAAAATGTCTTAGCAGTTATGAGTCACACTAAAACAAGTCAGGGGAAACGTTCCCCTCATTTCATATCTCAGAATATTCAGAGTGGGGCGCAACCAATATTGCGCGGAGCTGTTGCACCGTTGCGCGTTGCTAAATCTGTGGGAAAAAGTTTGAAAGTTTTTTTTGGAATCAACTAATCTTACGAAACGCTCGGTGCTTTCAAAGTAAATATTATAAGCATAAACTGTGCGCTCTTTGCATTACTTTATTTATTTATTATTCTTATTTATGAGTTTATTCGTTTATTTATTTATTCATTTATTTGTTTGTTTATTTATTTATTATTATTTCTATTTATGAGCTTATTAGTCTATTTATTTATTTATTTTGTGAAAGATTGCTTTCCATAAAGGGGTTGGGTTAAATTTTCATGTACAGTTTATTTGCATTCTCTCTCTCTCTCTCTCTCTGTCTCTCTCTCTGAAGTACGGTGATAAGATGAAATAAAAAACGTTACAGCTTTTGTGTTTTTCCAAAGGTAAATAATGCATGGTTACACTAGGCCGTAATGCATGGACGGATTGGGCGCCAAGATTTCAAGGATTTCTCGATGGGCCGTGGCAAAAGTGGGCCACCGTGGGCCAAGTCAGCACAAAAAAAAAAAAAAAAAAAAAAAAAAAAAAAAAGAAAGAAAGAAAGAAAGAAAGAAAAGAAAAATAGAGAGAGAGAGAGAGAAAACAAAGAATGAGATGAAATTCCACTGAGTAAATTTAATCAATATGATATAAATATTGCTTTTTTTTCTTTTCTTTTTTTCGTTTTTAGCCAGTTTTTGTTTCTTTTTTCTTGTAATTTTGAATTAATCCTGGTGACGAGCTGATTACATTGAACTGGCTACTGAAGCTGCTAACATCAATCAATATTGATTACATTCATTAGTAGTATACAAGTTAATGTTAACTTGCTAAATTAAACCACCCACCTTGACCGTCATCTTGATTGATGGCATAGTAACATGCGTGACCTTGGACGACCAAGAGGTCACCACATGACCTCCAAGCTTGAGGACATTATCCCTGACCTTCAAACTTCTGGGGTCACCCTCCATGTTCACCACTAGCACCACCAGGGGTCGATACTGCAACCTGAAAGTAACATTTAAATATTTGTGACCTCAGTGCAGTAGTTTTCTCACAAACACACTAACAAGAGGCTTCTACAATGTTAAATTAGTACATTTTACTGTCTTAAAACACGTAAAAGTATGTCTAGTATTCCACATTTAAATATTTGTGACCTCAGTGCAGTAGTTTTCTCACAAACACACTAACAAGAAGCTTCTACAATGTTAAATTAGTACCTTAATGTATATAAATATAATAGAAACATTAAATGCTACAATATAGTTGTGATTTTGACTATTTCCCCTCCAAGTGTGTCACAACTGTCTTAAATATTTGTGATGTTGAACTCTCACCTCCAGATGTTCCACTGCTTGCCAAACCTAACTCTGTAGCCATGTCGCAGCAAGAAGGCGTGGCTCTTGTTCATGGCAACTCCGTTCTCTATGCTGGTGTTGAGGTAGGTCCCGTATTTGGAGTCTGTGTCCGTTAGCTCTACGGTGGGAAGTACAGCTGGGTTTTCCTGTGATAAACATGTACATGTGTTAGTATACTGCGCTTGCTATCTTATTGCCACGGTACACTCCGCGTAAAAACTTGTGACGTAAACCTTTGGCAATTAGCCCACGCGGGAATAAATTGAAAATATTCAGAAAGTTTCAAAAAAAGTTATCGAACCAAAATCTTTTAAAATTGAAAAAACAAAAACACAATGCTAATTATATGCAAATTTTAATCCTAATTATCTCGAGTCACAAATATTGTTTGAATATTCTGTTAACTGGAGCTCGTAGATCATGACATTTTTTAAACCCCTTAAAGTTTTAAAAAAAAGTTATTGAACCAATTTTGAGATATTTTGCTTTTGCTAGGTCTGAGGTTAATCCTTAATAGTGATCACTGCGTTAGTAAACCTCCAGAAAATGCGATCTCAAATTTTTAATTATTAATGTGCTGAGAGCAAAAGCCGTCACAGCGACCTTGAACCTATGTCACAAGTACAACTTACACCCGCTGGAGTTACGCTTATCTTTGTATAAATTATTTTAGTACACTGTAGCCGTATAAATATTTTATAAACGTAAAAATCAATGATGAAAGAATAGCTAACCATGTATTCTTGCACCACAAAATGTGCATTACATTTGCGTATAAGTCAAGTTCATCTTATGACATAATGTAAAAATGTTTGACCACATCAAAATAATAATTGAACGATTCATTAAGTACATCAATTTGTCCTACATTACACAATAACGTAGACCTAGGTAAAAATGCATTTTTGGACACATCATTATTATATGTTATTACTTTAAAGAGCTGCAGGTTTCGCAGTATACATACATACTCTTTGGCAGTCATTGAATTTTATTTGGGAAGATACAGAGGAGTCATCAATTTTATTACATAAGTATTTTTTTTCTTATGTTTTTGATCTTAATGACACCTTTCAAAATTTTGAAATGAGTGCCCAAAGTAGAGATAAATGGGTGTTCAAAGTCACCCCGGTCCCCGGTTGACTGTACATTTTAAACTGTCAAATTGATTCATTTTCCCAAATGACTTCGTGCGTACATATGGCGTCAACTTTTACCCTATGCATCGGTCAAACTAGAAAAATCACAATAATAATAACAATTAAAACATTACCGGTCCGTTGGCACGGAGCACGAATATTTCGAACAAAAACAAACGATCAGATTTCACCCTTGCTAACTATACATATGTACTAGGTTAATTACAGATATAAATTGATACTCACTGTTTGAGGTGCAATGTAAGGACCACATTGTGAACTTAAATTATTGACAGCAAGTCGAAATCAAGAACAAAACAAGAGAACAAAAAATATTTGTTTTGTATTTGCAAACACGAAGGCGGTGACAAATGGCGGGATTGTAGTTTCTCGTAAAAATGCAATTTTGCAGTAGATTTCAGCTTTCTGCAAGTAAAAAATCATTAGCTCAGTATTTAAAGCAGCTAAATAACATAAGTTAATTTATAATTACCTGCTAAAATCAACAAATTCTAATATTTTTGCACCATATCATGCAACACGAAGTTACATGTACCATAGGCTGCCGCCATTTTGTGTATGTGAATTTCGTATTTCGTTAGTGTTTTGTTTTCATTCAGATTTGCGTTAATTTTACCAGGATTTTACTGTACCTTGTTTGCGAGGCTAGCTATAAAATGAAATTTTCGTGTTCTTCAAAATACTATTATAACAATTTTGAAAATATGGAAAGGTTACAAATATGCCATTTAGTTGTAAATCATTTAAATACTGACCCCAAATTTCTTGCAAAAGTTTGAAATATAATATTTTTTCCAACACTATATAGCCTCGCACGAGTTCACTAAAATTACATTAATCTTGAAATTCTTGAAATAGAAAATATCTCTAATTTAACATAAACAAAGCACTATCGCAAATCATAACATTAACAACAATGGCGGCTCTTTGAACTCACAAACATGAATTTGAAGGGAAAATCTAATAATTTAATGATATTAGAAGGTAATTAATAATGATTTCATGTGAAGTAGCTGCTTAAGATATTGAAAAAGTCATATTTTATATTCAAAACGCTGAAATTTGTAACAAAATCGTATTTTTATGAGAAATGAAATCCCGGCACTTGTCTGCCTTAATTTAGTTTACAAAAATGAGCAAATTGTATTATGAATGGTAAGCAAATGTGACTTTTGTTTTAAATCGTCAAATTGTCACACTTACATTGCGTTAGTAGCAGTGAGTTTTAAGTTACGTTAATTCCACGCTAATAATAAGGCATGAGACATACATAGTTCCTGTTGTTTAAAGTGGTATGCTATACATACTAAACACATTGGACGAAAAATGAGCTAACATTAGTATTATTATTATTAGATGCAGACATGTACTTTAGTTAACTCGTTTGTGATAAATAACTTTTAATTTTAAGTTATTAAAATTATGAGTATATTGCATTTTAGCATGTTATTAAAAATAGCTAAAAAACTTTTTTGAAGCTATTTTAATTTAAAATAGCTTTTATTAAAAAAAAACTACTAAAATGTATTTTTAGCTCCTCATATTAACTTAAACGTGTATATCTTAAATAAGTTTGGATTCGCAACTAATGCATCATTTTTTAGAGTGTGTTTATTTTTGTATAATGAAGTATAAAAGAGGTTCCTAAAAGAGGTTAAAAAAGACATCCTCAACAACTGCTTGCCACTCACAAACACGAACGTCTTGCCAGCGAACAACGTACGTCGCTGAGGGTTCACAGCAAAGGAGACTTGGTAGCCGTTCAACGTAATGTCTTTCACTCTAGGCAGGAAGTGGGCGGGGTCTGGCAGAGTGAGGGGCCTGGCCGGCACTCTGTGACCTTGACCTTCAATGATCTTGACCCAGGTGACCCAGAGGTCAGGAGTCACAATAGGAATACCTTTAGCCAGGGCACATACCACCTGGAATATTGAAATCAATATATTTTAGATATTGGAAATAACCTATCAATATTTTCAATAAGTTAATTATGAAATATTAAATTAAATAAGAAGCTGCTAGCATCAATCAATATTTATTTGTATATGTTAGCAGCTTCAGTAGCCAGTGCAATGTTATCCTGGTGACGAGCTGATTACATTGCACTGGCTACTGAAGCTGCTTACATCAATCAATATTGATTACTTTGATTAGTATAAAAGTTAATGTTAACTAGCTAAATTAAACCACCCACCTTCACCGACGTCTTGATTGATGGCATAGTAACATGGGTGACCTTCGAAGACCAAGAGGTCACCACATGACCTCCAAGCTTGAGGACATTGTCCCTGACCTTCAAACTTCTGGGGTCACCCTCCATGTTCACCACGAGCACCACCAGGGGTCGATACTCTTTTTTTTTTCTTTCTTTCTTTCTTTCTTTTCTTTTCTTTTTTTTTTTTTTTTGCACGTCAAAAAAAAACTGTTTTATTATAGTTTGGAATAAATTAAAAAATTTAAATTATGTTTTTAGTGAAATATCAATGTATCAATGTAAAAAAAAAATGAAATTTAAGAATGAAATAAAAATAAATTTTATTGGAAAAAAAATGACTTAATTATTTTTATAACCCACTTACAATACTAAAGAAAAGAAAGAAGAACTGAAATATGGTAGTAATAGGGAGTCTGGTAACTGACGAGCTAACCACTCACTAAATATGAAATTGAAACAATATAAAACTACTTTTTGGAAGTCCCCTGTAAGTTAGGCAACTGGTTGAGCATTGATGCACGACAAGTTGCCTAGCTCGCAGGATACTCTAAAACTGAACAACTTCACACCCCGCTAAATTTACAAATAAGGACTGATATTTAAAATGAACCTCAGATTCGTACTCTACGTACCTTTATTAGTAATAAATCACGTCTAACTCAATTTTTTCAAAATTTTACATAAATTGTTTTTCATTAATAACTTGTTAACCAAGGGGTTAATTGAAGATTTAAGGGCAGTTCTGTAATCAGCAGTTCAAGGGCTTTCTAACAATGTGCATGTCCATGGGTTTCTTGACAAAAAATATTTCAGCCAAAAAAAACAAAGAAGGGGTTAGCCTTGCTTGTTTTTGTGACCTTGAAACTTTCGGACGCGAATCCTAATAACATGCACATCATTGGAAAGCTCTTGATCTTCTGATCACAGAACTGCCCTTTAAGTCTTCGAATTTTAATTTACAAGGGAGGAATTTGTATTTATATATATTGAAAAGTGAAAAGCTAGGAAATTGCAAATCTTTGCAAAACAACACGATAGTTCAGTGGCGTGTTCTCTAAAACAATGATTTTAGTTGTCACAACTTTGAATTTTTAATAATTAACTTAATTTTCACATTAATTAACAATTTGAACTTCGATCATTAAAGTCTCCATTGAATGCCTGCAAAACTCAAACCAAAATCACGATACTTTTCAACTCTCAATGTATTTAAATATCTGAGCCTTATTTTTATTAATAAAAATGCTCATAATTAAAAAAACTAGCTTTCTAAATTAAGAGCAATTAGGAGCCACTTACAAATGTGACTAGAAATTTAATTTTGTCCTGGGTTACAAAATTTTCTCTATTCTAAGCTCCGAATTAATTCTAATTCTGCAGAACTACCTCTTTATTATTATGCATTAAAATATTATTTATATATAATATATTATTATTATTCAAAACATAAAGAACACAATTATTTGCAATGTAATGCAAATTTGTTTGTTGTGAATCAAATACTTGTATTTTATTTAGCAATTTTTAATATAATATTTTAGTATTGAAATATCATACGTTATTAATTGATACAAAAGGAAGAAGAAAAAAAAATTGTTTATAAAACAGAAATCGTACAATATAGGCCTAATTTGTTTACGAAAATTTGCAATTTATAAGTATGAGCAATTATTAACAATTGTCACACGATTATATAATAATACACCATAGTATAAATTATATAAATACATAGTTTTTTGTTTGTTTTTTTATTCATTCAATAAACTAAAATCATATATAACTGCACCTGCACTCGCCGAAATTTTTACAACACAAAAATATGTGTTATATCCACACGATCGTTATCTTACTTCCGCTATTGCTGTCCTCTGTCCTTATATGTCCTATACGTATCTTATATGCATTAACAAAACTTACGATTTTATTTTTTTGTATTTTTGAGAAATGTACAAAAGTAGTTTTCATTAAACATTATTATTTATTAGTTACTTAAGATATAAAAAAACAAATTTTTAAACATTACGAGAACATATTCACAAGTTTTATGTATGCACATTGCACATTATTAACATGGAATGGATCAAGGAAATAGAATACAAATAAAACACAAAATGTTGCTATTATCAAATTGGAGTGAATAAAAATATAATAATAATAAAAGGCGAGAAAGACAAAAGTTGTGAATTTTACGTGTTTTTTTATATACAGTATATTCACAATATAACCCATCCCCCCAATATTAATTTTCATGTTCATTTTTATTTAATATTACAAATTTGTTACTTTTTAATAAACCTCAACATAAAATTATTAAAAATACAAAAAGAAATCAGTGGATGTCAATACAGATGTCAATATAATATATTAAATTAAAATTAGTTTGATACAATTAAGATGACGTACAAGTAAAAAGATGAATGAAAGACGTTTAGTGAGTTTTTAATGACTTAAAAATAACAATTAAACTAAAACACTTAACTTTTAATAATTACACAGTCTGCATGCTTTGTTTAACAAAGAAATAATAATGATCGTAATAATAATTAGGCAAGGAAATAGTTCAGATGTATCCTACAATAGGCAAGGAAATAGTTTAGCTCTCCCCCTGGGTGTGAGAACAGGCTGAGTGAGGCTAGTTCCTGGCCCTGGGTGTGAGAGCAGGCTGAGTGAGGCTAGTTCCTGGCCCTGGGTGTGAGAGCAGGCTGAGTGAGGCTAGTTCCTGGCCCTGGGTGTGAGAGCAGGCTGAGTGAGGCTAGTTCCTGGCCCTGGGTGTGAGAGCAGGCATTGTGCGCTGCTGCAGACACAGTCGCTTCACAATGCCAATGTTGGCCTCAATGGTGTTCAGCTGCTCCAAGAATTCCTCACTCATCTCTGGCAAGTGGGACACATGCCCCATTGGTTTAGGCAGGATCGCAAGTACCTGAAAAACAAATTTAAACGAAATTTGAAACCATTTTGTTTGGACATCGATCTTTGGGCGTCGTTAAGCACGATGTTTTATGCTTCTTTAAATTTATTTTCTTCACTATTATGTAAGACTACTGCTGGTTTCCTTTTTATTTTATCATTAAGAATTGCCCCAGGAAGACTGGACTTGACAATATTCTGCCTACCTTGCCATTCTGCAGTGGAATGTTGAGGTTGACTGTGCTGGCAGTGCTCGAGGCAGGAGCGACGACGGGGCTGCCTCGGAGAGACACTGACACTTCGTCAGCCATGGGCCAGCGTGCTGGGTTGATTGGTTTTGAGGGATCAAACTTGGTCAGGACAATACGAGCCTCGTGCTCCAGTACACTCTGCAAACAAAACAGCAAAGTGTTAATAAATAAATGTTAAATATTACAACAGTTACGATATAGCAAATGTGATTTGTTGACGTGTTCTAATCACTGTACCTATTAGTTCAATGTTATATGCTCAGGAGTGAACTACCTGACCATATGTTTATGTGTGAAAATATCTTATGTGCTATTATTTTTAAATATGTTCAAGAAAAAACAAACGAGACACATAACTTTGGATCAAGTTGTGTCCTCATCGTGTATTAGTCTCAAAAAGTATTAGTCAAATTTCAACAATTTAAAATTAAAGTTTTTTTTTTTTTTTTTTTTTTTTTTTTTTTTTTTTTTTTTTTTAACCTATTAAAAAACTGTTGCAATTACGAAGACTTTAGATTGCTAGCAGACGACTAGACTATTAGTGTTGACTAACATAGCTAGATAGATATAAATACACGCTATACATACTTACTGGAGTGCTAAACAATCTGAAAGGTCTGCCGTGGTCTTTACACTCTCCCAGCACAGAAACTTCACATAAACAGCAGTCTGGAACATCAAAGTTCGCCACATTATTCAAATACATTTGTGTGTGTGAGGTGCACAACTTTACACAAAGCAAATCTAAAGAGAACGTATTAGTAATTTATTGGGATTAAAATGCAATTAACAAACATATAAGCCCTGTTAATTCCTTTTCTACTAAAATGACAATCAATTATTCACAACTTTAATGACAAAAATAAAAAAAACACACACAAACAAATATAATTATGACATAAAAATTGTATTGTGATATTTTAAGTTTATTTCTATCTTAAATCATAAAAAAAAAAAAAAAAAAAAAATAACAATTAAGAATGTACAGTACTTTTTTTTGTATATAGCAAATAAAACAGTAATGCTGTTCATAAAAGCCCTCTTCTTAATTGCCCCTAAAATGACAATCAGCTATGGTAGTTAAAGGACTAGTAAATGCTACCTATTTACCCTATTTTTTATACGTTCATCATGTAGACTATAATGAGAGCAGTAAAAATATGTATCACAATAATTTTTATTATTTTTCTTTCGTGGTGTTTTGAGGGTGTTAAGAAAATGTCTTAGCAGTTATGAGTAAACTAAAACAAGTCAGGGGAAACGTTCCCCTCATTTCATATCTCAGAATATTCAGAGTGGGGCGCAACCAATATTGCGCGGAGCTGTTGCACCGTTGCGCGTTGCTAAATCTGTGGGAAAAAGTTTGAAAGTTTTTTTTGGAATGAACTAATCTTACGAAACGCTCGGTGCTTTCAAAGTAAATATTATAAGCATAAACTGTGCGCTCTTTGCATTACTTTATTTATTTATTATTCTTATTTATGAGTTTATTCGTTTATTTATTTATTCATTTATTTGTTTGTTTATTTATTTATTATTATTTCTATTTATGAGCTTATTAGTCTATTTATTTATTTATTTTGTGAAAGATTGCTTTCCATAAAGGGGTTGGGTTAAATTTTCATGTACAGTTTATTTGCATTCTCTCTCTCTCTCTCTCTCTCTCTCTCTCTCTCTCTGAAGTACGGTGATAAGATGAAATAAAAAACGTTACGGCTTTTGTGTTTTTCCAAAGGTAAATAATGCATGGTTACACTAGGCCGTAATGCATGGACGGATTGGGCGCCGAGATTTCAAGGATTTCTCGATGGGCCGTGGCAAAAGTGGGCCACCGTGGGCCAAGTCAGCAAAAAAAAAAAAAAAAAAAAAAAAGAAAAGAAAAGAAAAGAAAAACAGAGAGAGAAAACAAAGAATGAGATGAAATTCCACCGAGTAAATTTAATCAATATGATATAAATATTGCTTTTTTTTTTGTTTTTTCGTTTTTAGCCAGTTTTTCTTTCTTTTTTCTTGTATTTTTGAATTACTATATATATATATATATATATATATATATATATATATATATATATATATATGCGTATAAGGAAAAAACCACCGCGGTTAGAATTAATAAGTTTAAAAAAAATATTTAGAAAATAGTTGGTAGAGATTAGAGTACGTTGAATTGAAAATTAATAAAACGCGAAAATTCTCTAATTGATATAGTAAATTGGGACTAGGATTCAAATATTCTAGCTTTAGCTAGTTAAAAAATAGACGTTAAAGGGATGGAGGTAAAGTGTCAAACTAAAATACGATGTGCCTAGCATCTCACGTTCTCACACTACATCAAAGACACAACATTATAAAACAGCACCAGACTTACTCTTTGCCTTAGACCGGTTTCGTAGGTAAAGGAAAAACTCAAAGGCAATTTTTGATAACTTTTGGTAGAAAGCTTGGGGTAATGGTCTCTACCAACCCTGAAAAAGTCAGACTTGTCCTAATTTTTTTCCCCTTTTTTTATTTTTTCTTGGCCTATTACTTAGCACAGTAGAAGTTGTATGAAAGATCCATATTAACTACCTGAGTATCAGGAGCAGGAGCGAGACCAGGCTTGACCTCCTGGTCGTCACAGGTATCAGGAGCCAGCACTTCTGATGTCTCCCTCTCTCCTCTCTCTCGTAGAGATAAGTATGTAATTACCTGAGTATCAGGAGCAGGAGCGAGACTAGGCTTGACCTCCTGGTCGTCACAGGTATCAGGAGCCAGCACTTCTGATGCCTCCCTCTCTCTCTGTGTCTCTCTCCTCTCTCTCTCATAGAGATAAGTATGTAATTACCTGTGTATCAGGAGCAGGAGCGAGACCAGGCTTGACCTCCTGGTTGTCACAGGTATCAGGAGCCAGCACTTCTGATGCCTCCCTCTCTCTCCTCTCTCTCATAGAGATAAGTATGTAATTACCTGTGTATCAGGAGCAGGAGCGAGACTAGGCTTGACCTCCTGGTTGTCACAGGTATCAGGAGCCAGCACTTCTGATGCCTCCCTCTCTCTCATAGAGATAAGTATGTAATTACCTGTGTATCAGGAGCAGGAGCGAGACTAGGCTTGACCACCTGGTCGTCACAGGTATCAGGAGCCAGCACTTCTGATGCCTCCCTCTCTCTCCTCTCTCTCATGAGAGAGGCAGGTATGAAGTCAGGGTTGCAGTTGGTCTCTGTGGAGTTGTAGAGCATGGTCAGCGTGATTTCTGACTCAGGCACCACTCGCTTGTCCTTCAGCTCCAGTATATCTCCCACTTGGCAATTCGACGTCGGCACCGACATCGCCGACGGTCGAAAAAGAGGTAGCCGACGGTCGCTGGCAAAGTCGCCAGCGAAATCGGGGAACGAGACCACTTTTTCCGAGTTAACTTACGATGTCGGCCGACGTCGCCGAAAATCGACGTACTATATATGCGGAATAATAATAAAAATAAATAATATTTTTTTGTTAAAATAATTTGTTTCGATCTTAATTTTATTAAGATCATACTTTTTTATTACGTTTCACAATGTCGTACATTATTTTTTTTTTACCCATCCAAGTACTGACTACGCTCGACGTTGCTTGACTTCCGTAATCACCTGCGCAGCGGCCTAGACAGTTCTGACAAAGCATTAGTATGTTAATGTATTGACTTAATGTTCTACTTATACCACGATATTATTTTTACATGTTTATCTTGACTTCTATTCGGTCTATACCGCAGTTTTAATCAAAAACATTCACCACAGGGTAAAATTATTAGTATTTAATTATTTTAAGAGGTATTTTTCCAATAGAAGTAATTTTAATTTAGCAATTGTGTTTTTATACTTTTTCATCTTGAACAAAAAAAAAAAAAATAAAAAAAAAAAAAAAAAAAAAAAAAAAAAAAACTGACAATGACAAACATCGCTGAACATCGTCCACAGTCGTATTTCTGACTTCAGTTCTTATTATTCTTTTTGCAATCTATATTCCTATGCGACGTATTTTTTAACTTCAGAAAATGTTTTTTTTATGCTTCTCATAATTTTTATGAACTAAAATTAAAATCGCCTTTAGTCGTCATGCCGATTTAAATTTGTAAATCGTCAAAGTACTCGGCCGAAATCGCCAAATACCTACCAAACTCATTTTAATGAGAATTGCAGTAATTTAAAGTGCGACATTATTTTTTTTTTCTCAGATAATATTTAAAAGTACATTTAGACCAGTTTTTTACTTAAAATGAAAATCGCCTACGGTAGGCATGCCGACTTATTAATTGTTAGTCGAATATTTAGTCGCCTAAAGTCGTCTATGCTCAACATGTAAAATTTACATACTATATAGGTGGGAGGACCAAATTTATCTCTTGGAAGGTTTTTATATTGATCTTTTTCTAAAATCTGATACAAATTTGAAAATCGTCTTTTTGTCGTTTTCAGTCGGAAATATGAGCAATATTAAAACTGCTTAAAATGTTAATAATTGAGTAAAATCTTAAAAAGACTTTTATGTGGTGTGTTAACTAACCATCAAAAAGAAGGATTACTCAATAATATTTACTAATTGTAAAGTCAAAAACAGTCGGCTTGCCTACTTGCAATTTTTGAAAGTAGGCAATGGTCGTCTAAAGTCGGTGTGCTGACTGGGCTGTAACATTTAAATATTACATTCATATGGCTTGTATCTCAAAATGTAAAATTGAATCTTTATGATGACATTTGAAAGTTAACAGTAACAGCTACCTATGATAAAATTGTGAGAACTTGTGACCATCAGAAAAGACACAAAATAATTATTGAAATTAACATGGGCTCTCATGGGACTAAAACTTAAAAAAAAAAAAAAATAATAAAAATAACTCAAAATCGGAAATAGTTGAAGATATTCTATACTAACATATCATTGTGCAAAATTTCACAATTTTCTATGTTTACAATAGTGCAAGTGGGCATGGCGTCATTCTGAGTGCTTTACAATGCTCTTCTTGAGCAATGAATAACATTGCTTAGCATAGGACAAACCTAGATTTTGACTATTTTCTTTGGTAAATTAGCAATTTTTTGGTTAATATTATTTTTCTCACAAATTTGACAAACTAATTCAACATGTTCAATGGTCTCAAAAATATTGAGAAGTATTTTTAAAGCGACAAAATGAGGAAGGTGAATTTTTTTAACCCCCACTTTTTATGACATTTTTAAAAAGAGCGTTAAAAAATTTTGAGACGCAATTTTTTCGTAGAACGATTGGAGCGTGGGAAGTATTTTTAATTAAATTTTGAAAATCGACCTAAAAAGCCTGTGACGTCATCAATCGGGCATTTATTTCAGAAAGTATTGACCGTAGAAGGTTCATTGGCCAGTTTTTTGCAATCCTGAGAACAAGCTGATTTCATTAAACTGGCTACTGAACCTGGAACGATTAGTATTCGAGGAGAAAAAAGTGGACTGATGACGTCACAGGCTTTTTAGGTCGATTTTCAAAAATTAATTAAAAATACTTCGCATGCTCCAATCGTCCTAAGAAAAAATACCACCTCAAAATTTTTTAAAGCTCTTTCCAAAAATATCATAAACTCAACAAAAAATTTTCAATTCACCTTCCTCATTATCATTAGTCATTTTTCTATACTGGCCCATGTTACTTCCTTATGGTGTCGACTTTAACATGAATGAAACCAGCCTGTAGTATAGGCCTAATATAAATATAAGAAGAAGAAAAATTGGTTTAAATTGCAAATTAAAGAAAAGTAAAATAGATAATTATAATTAAAGCGCGCTTTATTGAAAGCTATATTATGTGAAAATATTTAATTGAAGCAATAGACCGGAGAAAAACATAAACATTTATATCACAAAACACTTGATGGGATTTACATAAATAACTTTAGTTTGTCTCAAAACCCAACAGTAGCTCCGTAGCAGTGATCAGAAAATTCAATTTATGCAACCCGCACAACATTTTCATATTAATTTTTGCATGTTTCTGACGTCATAAACATGCATTTTCACGCAAATTGCATACTTTACAGTCTTTTTCACGCTCTCTGGTGGGGCTACATTAAAATTCTAGTAAAAATTGGTATCAGTTGTGAAGATCCCATTTCGTGTTTATTCATTAACAAGCACATGCTGTTTTATGTGGTCTATGGCTTTAAATAGATATACAAAAAAGGGTACTCAAAATTGCAAGCACATAGAATTGCAGCCCATAGTATATGTAGTTAAATGTGGCAGTAGTTGACGAAGCCTGACTGACCCATGAGAGTGTTGAGTTGGTCAGGCAGCTGAGTGTCAGCCTTGTTGTCGTTGACGTTGTTGTTGACGACGATGACGTTGTCCTCACACATCTCCTCCATCGTCAACCCTCCACGACCAAACAACACACTGCTGCCTCCTGCAAATATAATAACAATAAAACTAATTAAAATAGTTTAATACTTAGTTAAATGATTAACTAATTAAAATAAACAAGAGAGACAGACATTAGGTGTTAATTTTATTTGATGTTCTTACAGGGTGTATGCAGAAGACGTCATATTGAATGCGCTTGGAGGCCATACTAGAGTAGTGAATAACATTGTTCAGCATAGGACAAACTTTGTTTAAGCCAATTTTCTTTGGAAAATCAGTTATTTTTTCCTTAATGTTTTTGTTTTTATTTTCCTCACATACTTGAGATACTAACTGAACATATTTACAGCATCAATGCTCTCAAAAATATTGCATACTGTAGTGGCTTTAAACTGGCAAAATGAGTTATTTTCCTATGCCATCCATGTTATTGAGTTATCCAATATGGCGTCGACTATAAAATGAATGCAGGCACCATATAGAAGATACCGTAGTCTGTTTATAGATATGTGAATTTATAAGATTTGACTTCATAAAGTGTTTGCAATTATTTGTTAAATTGATGAAAAGTAAGTGTTCACACAAAACCTGGATTTTGTCAGCAAAAAATAATATAGGCAGGCTATATAGACTATTAATAATAATACTTACTAATATTATGTATATTAAGGAAAATAAACCATCGCGGTTAGGTATGATAAATTGAAAGAAAAGGATAGGATAAAACCAGCAAGGGCCTTACCATAGTGAAGAGAGTCCCATAGTTCGGTGAAAATCTTGCTAGCACAGATATAAAATAACTAACACATTGGAAATATTTCGGCAATCGACTCCAAGAGAGATATGGAGCGTGTTATGCCTTCATCAGTCCTTACAGACTCAGAGAGAAACTATGAATTCACTATGGTAAGGCCCTTGCTGGTTTTCTCCTATCCTTTTCTTTCAATTTATCATACTTACTAATATTTATTTATAATTATTTCAAATTTTGAAAAACAATTTGGAGAGAAACTATAAATTGATCAAAATGACCCAAGTCTGTAATGCCTGATGAAGGCTTCTTGTAGTTTATTGCTGAAATATTTGCAATGTGTTAGTTTTTTTTATCTGTGCTAGCAAGATGGTCACTGAACTACGGGACTATATCTCTTCACTATGGTAAGACCAGCCCTGGTTTCTCCTGGCATTTTCTGTCAAATTTATCATACTTTACAACAGCAATATGTCATTTTTAAACTTAAATTTTGTACTGCCCTGAGTGTACCCACCTGCCTCTGCAATTGCCATGGACATCCTCAACAACTGCTTGCCACTCACAAACACAAACGTCTTGCCAGCGAACAACGTACGTCGCTGAGGGTTCACAGCAAAGGAGACTTGGTAGCCGTTCAACGTAACGTCTTTCACTCTAGGCAGGAAGTGGGCGGGGTCTGGCAGAGTGAGGGGCCTAGCCGGCACTCTGTGACCTTGACCTTCAATGATCTTGACCCAGGTGACCCAGAGGTCTGGAGTCACGATAGGAATACCTTTAGCCAGGGCACATACCACCTGGAATATTGAAATCAATATATTTTAGATATTGGAAATAATCTATCAATATTTTCAATAAGTTAATTATGTATAAATAAATTATATAAGAAGCTGCTAACATCAATCAATATTGATTTGAATACAGTTAGCAGCTTCAGTAGCCAGTGCAATGTAGTCCTGGTGACGAGCTGATTACATTGAACTGGCTACTGAAGCTGCTAACATCAATCAATATGGATTACATTCAGTAGTAGTATACAAGTTAATGTTAACTTGCTAAATTAAACCACCCACCTTGACCGTCATCTTGATTGATGGCATAGTAACATGCGTGACCTTGGACGACCAAGAGGTCACCACATGACCTCCAAGCTTGAGGACATTATCCCTGACCTTCAAACTTCTGGGGTCACCCTCCATGTTCACCACGAGCACCACCAGGGGTCGATACTGCAACCTGAAAGTAACATTTAAATATTTGTGACCTCAGTGCAGTAGTTTTCTCACAAACACACTAACAAGAGGCTTCTACAATGTTAAATTAGTACATTTTACTGTCTTAAAACACGTAAAAGTATGTCTAGTATTCCACATTTAAATATTTGTGACCTCAGTGCAGTAGTTTTCTCACAAACACACTAACAAGAAGCTTCTACAATGTTAAATTAGTACCTTAATGTATATAAATATAATAGAAACATTAAATGCTACAATATAGTTGTGATTTTGACTATTTCCCCTCCAAGTGTGTCACAACTGTCTTAAATATTTGTGATGTTGAACTCTCACCTCCAGATGTTCCACTGCTTGCCAAATCTAACTCTGTAGCCATGTCGCAGCAAGAAGGCGTGGCTCTTGTTCATGGCAACTCCGTTCTCTATGCTGGTGTTGAGGTAGGTCCCGTATTTGGAGTCTGTGTCCGTTAGCTCTACGGTGGGAAGTACAGCTGGGTTTTCCTGTGATAAACATGTACATGTGTTAGTATACTGCGCTTGCTATCTTATTGCCACGGTACACTCCGCGTAAAAACTTGTGACGTAAACCTTTGGCAATTAGCCCACGCGGGAATAAATTGAAAATATATTTATTCATTTCTTTCGTCCTACAATCACAATATACAACAATGCATATCGGCTTAGGTTATGCAACAGAACAGGGTTTACAAACAATCAATTAATATATTAAAGCAAACATTAATTAAAAAAAAAATGTTTTTTTTTTTTTTTTTTTTTTTTTTTACTTTATAATTTTTGATACTTACAGCCGAAGTCTTCCTCCTCAAGTACAGGGTCTTCTTTGTAATACGGCCTAATTATTATTTTTTTTTTAAACGTAATTATTTGTACTGAAATCAATTTTAAGCACCGTAACTTACTTTTTACAATGAAAACTTAATGGCTTCAAACTTGTAAGCATTTTTAAATATTAAAAAAAAAAGTAATAAATAAATAAATAAAATAAAAACCTTCTATGGTTACAGTTTAAAAAAAATTCGTAAAAATTGGATCACTTAAAAGCAGAACACTTTGAACAAAAAAAGTTGTGTCATATCCTAACAAACCTGAAAATCAACGATGACTTGGCTGTAATCGTTGATTTCTAAATTATTTTCCATTCACAAAATGCCTCTGGCAGTCACTGACATCACAGCTTGCCAGGTTTACCCGCCAGTAAACCGGGCGAGCTGTGACGTCAGTGACCGCCAGTGTCATTTTGTGAATGGAAAATAATTTAGAAATCAATGACTCCGGCCAAATCAATGTTGATTTTTAGGTTTGTTAGGATATTACACAACTTTTTTGTTCAAGGTGTTCTACGCCTTTAAAGTATACTTTTTAGAGCTCCTCAATGCATAGGATGAAATTTGGGACATAAAAAAGGTGGTTGAATTTTCAAAACTTCACCTGTAGAAAGCATATTATAGTGTGACCAAAAAACTAAAAGATCTGTCATTTTGATTGACAATACCCTGAAAGAGGAATAGAGTAGAGGAGGCTAGACAAAATATAATTATGTGTAGATCATCTCACTCAAGCAGGTAGCTTGCAAGCCATGGTTTTTAACAATAAGTTATCTTTGATACCTAGCTGTCACATTCAAAAAGTATAGTTTGGCGCGGTGTCACTAGCCATCAATGTATAAAAATTAGATAAAGAGGTTGTTTTAAAAATTTGAAAAATATGAAATTTAAAGACTAAATTCTTGCAGAAACTTATTAGGATTAAAAGTCGAAAGCATGTCATTGTTAATTTCTACCAAGAAATGCAGAAGAAGAAAAGATGAAGATGTGTTAGCTCTCTTGGTTTGCTACCATGGCTAGCACAGGACAACGGTCAATTTCTTAGCGATTTTAGTTGGATAGGATAAGAAATTGACCGCTGTCCCGTGCTTTAACATTTTTGTACCAGCACTGGTCAGACTATATCTGACCACTATATACTGCTGGTCAGCCTATATTAGTCTCTTGGTTTGCTACCATGGCTGTATGTTAAAACTACATTTTTGTACCAGCACTGGTCAGACTATATCTGACCACTATATACTGCTGGTCAGCCTATATTAGTCTCTTGGTTTGCTACCATGGCTGTATGTTAAAACTACATTTTTGTACCAGCACTGGTCAGACTATATCTGACCCAGTCATGGAGTCGATACCGAAATTTTCGATACCGATACGATACCGATATTTTTAAATTTTCCAGATATCGATACCGATACGATACTGCTCAAAAAAATTTGCTCCGATACCATACCGATACGATACCGATATTTTCCGATACTTTTTCGATATTTTTGCTATATCTCATACAATAAATATTGCACTAAATTTTTTTTTTTTTTTTTTTTTTTTTTTTTTTTCCTTTGAGACATAAATTGGTATCATAAAATCCATGCATATTTTTTCCACATTTATTATTTATTTATTTATTTATTCATTTATTTACTTATTTACTCACTTATTTATTTATTTTATTCTAATGTTCGTTTGTTAAACTAAAATGACTAAAAAAATTATAGTAGAAAAAATATATATATTTCATTCGTTTAATGAAATTATACGATTAGAATATCCTCTACTGTTTCCAAGCACTTTTGATAATTATTTACAAATTAGCAATTTCTTTATTTCGTATAGTAGTAATTTTCAAATATTTAATAAATTTAATTTTTTTTCATGGTATTTTTTTAATTTGCTAAAGTAAACAGGTATCATTAGCTTTCGTATTTATTTTATTGGCTCAAATCATCCCCGCTAAGCCAAAAGGGTTAAAGTCCAAAATTCACCTCTGGTCTTAAAAATCCTTTGATTTTGTAAACTTTTTAAAAATTTAACCTTGTAAAAAATTTGTACAAAGACATTAACGGAAGTATGCTACATCTTTTGTAATTTGTAATGCATTGAATTTATATACAATTGCAGTGATTTAAAATGTCAATCATTGACTATATTTTATTGTGATTTCTACCGGCGCTTTAGTCATTAGGAGAGATCATAGATAGTACTGTACAACCACACGACGGATTTCTCAGAAACTTGGCGACAGTCGATCGCTCATTTTTTTTTTTTTTTTTCATAAAAAGAAGAAAAAAGTTTTAACACCGTTTTCTTTATTTTTATTGTATGTATTAAAATAAAAAAAAATACTTTTTACCTGGTGCCTTTATAATAAAAAGTATAAAAAAAAAATACTGTGCACGGCGCCCTACCCTGTTGTTATAGCACAATGAAAAATAAAGAAGTGAATTTTATTGTCCAAGTACGAAAGATAGATAATCAGTAATCACTAATGGAATGTTCTCGTTGCTTCATATTTTTTTTTTTTTGTATTTTTACTTTTATTTTATGAGAGAGCAAAATTCTCAAAGTATCGAAAAAAAGTATCGAAATTCGACGATATTTTGCTGATATCGGTGACCGATACCGATATTCGATACTGAGTTTAAAAAAGGCCCCGATACGATACCGATACGATAAAAGTATCGGTATAGTATCGGATATCGTATCGCAGTCGATACCGATACTCCATGACTGATCTGACCACTATATACTGCTGGTCAGCCTATATTAGTCTCTTGGTTTGCTACCATGGCTGTATGTTAAAACTACATTTTTGTACCAGCACTGGCCAGACTATATCTGACCACTATATACTGCTGGTCAGCCTATATTAGTCTCTTGGTTTGCTACCATGGCTGTATGTTAAAACTACATTTTTGTACCAGCACTGGTCAGACTATATCTGACCACTATATACTGCTGGTCAGCCTATATTAGTCTCTTGGTTTGCTACCATGGCTGTATGTTAAAACTACATTTTTGTACCAGCACTGGTCAGACTATATCTGACCACTATATACTGCTGCTCAGCCTATATTAGTCTCTTGGTTTGCTACCATGGCTGTATGTTAAAACTACATTTTTGTACCAGCACTGGTCAGACTATATCTGACCACTATATACTGCTGCTCAGCCTATATTAGTCTCTTGGCTTGCTACCATGGCTGTATGTTAAAACTACATTTTTGTAGCTGCACTTTAGTTGGTTGGTCAGATTATATAAGGAAATCACTGCCAAGTCTAAAGTGCAAGACTAACCTGTGCCAGGAGGTCCGTACAGCAAGACTCCCTTGGGGGGCTGTATGCCGAGGTTCTCGAAACGTTCCTTGTGAGTCATGGGCAGCACCACAGCCTCAATCAGCTGTCAATCAATCAAACACTCAGTTAGGTTGCACAGCATAGGGCAAGTAGAACTATGTCAACACAATGTAATGTAATCTGATTTTTACAACTAATGAAAACACTTATAGAAATAAATGAAATATTAATCATGTTATAAAAACATGAAACAAGGTATGAGAAACAAGGTATGAGACTGGCGGAAGCAAGTGAAGTATGTCAGGATAGGAAGTTGTGGAGGTCTATCACTGGGTCAGGATAAAACATCTGTGTTGTTGGCTTACCCCGAAAGGGATTTATAGCGTCATGATATGTATGTATGTATGTATGTATAAAAACATGCAAAAATCAGTTTTTTTTTGTATGTGTGAAACCTGTTAAAGCAGGCACGCAATAGGCCTGATGTGCTTCAACTACTGCCTATGTTAGCTGCTGTACTGTACGTAGCTACCTCTTGCAGTGTCACACACAAAAGCAGCCACACAATAGACCTGATGTTAGCAGCTGTACTGACCTCTTGAATTTGCTTGTCCAGACCTCCAATATCCGAATACTGCTCCGTGGGTCTCTCGTCCACCTCCATGGCCTTGACTCTGGCATCGTACTCGGCAGGCAACGTCTCTAAGATGAGGTACGAGTCTTTATTGACGCCCACTAAGTCCCCTGGCTTCAGTTTCTCTGCGTCCACCAGGCCTATCACTGGCAGGAAGTATGTCTGCAAAGACAATGAAATTCAATCAGTCATTCAAGCTACGTCTCCTGTCAGTGAGGACTTGACTTGCCTGTCTGGTGGAGGTCTTGATGACGGCACACTTGCCTTTACGTTGAGCGTCTAAGTCCACCACAGAGCCGTCCTCCTCCCCCATGTCCTGGGGGTCTACGTCCAGCAACTACAACAAACATTTGTCTTTGTTATGCATAGTGCATGCATATTGTAACGTACTGGTAGGTAGGTACTGTACACATTTTGTCAAAGAAAAGTTTATTATATTGCCTTCAGAGTAAAGACAATAGATTAAACTTTTCCTAACAGAGTCTGTCTGAACACTGTACACAGTGTGTACAGTATGTCTGTACACTCACAGCCAGCTTAAATTTAACATCAAATGTACCTCAATGACGTTGGACACAAGGTACGGCAGCGTCTTGTTCACTTTGATCTTCTCTGCATTGTCCTTGATCTTGTCGTTCTGCGCCTGCAGCTCGTGGGAGATCCTCATGACCTCACTCTTCATGATCTTGATCTCATTGTCCAGCAGTCTGGTGCGACCAATCACCTCGTCTGTGGCCATGCGCAGCACCTCCTAACACCTAGCACCTAGGCACTCCTAACAACACAATAACATTAATGTGTAAGGCCTATGTCAGTGGCCATGCCTCACCCAAGCACTTCTAAGGCCACAATAACATTTAAGTATTGTTCACATGTGGTAAAAACTTAACGTCCGTAGACGTCCGTCGACGGGTATTGACGGAAACTGACGGTTACGCGAATTTGTTTGTTTCACATGAGAAAAAAATTCTCATTACTGCGCATGCGCGGGAAAACTGACGGATACTGACGGATGGAGCTGCGCTTTTGTAAACAAATGCAATCGTTCACATGCACCCGTCAGTACCCGTCATTTTGACGGATAGCGACGGGTAGAAAAGCTGGGTGTTGCCAGCTTTGCCCGTCAGTATCTGTCGGTATCCGTCAGTTTTAAAACCATGTGAAAGGGTTCGCTTTTTTACATTATAAACATGTTGCAACAATACTTTTTCAACTTTGTTTACCCGTTGACGTCCGTCGACGGACGTAGAATTTTTGCTCCATGTGAATGATACTTAATGTGTAAGGCCAATGTCAGTGGCCATGCCTCACCCAGGCACTCCTAACATCACAATAACACTAGTGAGTGAGTAAGGCCTATGTCAGTGGTCATGCGTAGAATATTAAATATTTCTGACCTCAGTGCAGCAGTTTTTACAAAAACACGCTCTGTATGGACTTTTAACATGTTAAATTACTAGATTTTGCTGTTTAAAAAAGGTGAAAGTTGTCTAAATATGATTTCTGACCTTAGGAATGACACTATTTTTATTTCTTTTTTGAAACTTGAACAGTAAATTTAAATTTTGGCTTCCATTTTACAGTAATTAAGGAATGTTTTAGTGTATGTACATATGTATGCGATATACATATGTACAGTGTTTGAACAATCACGGATCATTATGTGTGTGTATATGTATATATAAATATGTAAAGTGTATAATGTTTAAGAAATTAATTTCGGAAAATATGAATCTCGCGAAGTCGTCAAACAGAAGTTATTTATTTTTACTGTAAACTCTAAGTATGTACATACGTATTTCACTACTCTACGGCCATTACATATTACTTAAATGTATCCTTATTTATATTAACAGTTGGTTACTTTGAAGACTTCTAATAAAATATGATTATTTTAAAAATGAGCCAAATTCTTGTCACTACAAAAGTCCCATGTCATTCACACACCAGTATTTACTTTCTTCTATATTCTCACATTTTCACATATGGAGGCCAAAGCTTTACAAAAATTACGTAGCAGAAGTTTTGAAAAATTGAAATATACATAAAAACGCAGTAAAAATTAACTTAATACTACTTAAAATTATATTTACCTCGGAATCTTTCCAGATTGACCTGTCTTCTAATGACGCCATGTTTTTTTAAACTGCTGGCGAAAACAAATGACCTACGAAATGCGTAAAAGTGTGTTAAAAAACTATTTTTTTTTTTACTTAAAAAATGCGCAGTACATTTAAACAACCGTAGCTGCGATAACTTCGCATAGCTGATTGTCATTTTAAAAACATAAATCATGATTTTCGAACAGTTCAAAAACAGGCAGGGGGAATATTAATGTTAAACCAATCATCGTTGTTAGAAAAAGCCGGCATATCGAAAACTGGTCAATTTTTTCTTATTTGTGTGAATCAGTGTGAAATTAAAATGCGTAAAATGGAAAGGTAAATACTAATATTTTGCAATTAATTAATATTAATTTGTATATGATGAGGATATGTGTATTAGTTTTTTTAATTTTTAAGCCGTTATAAGTATAAAATTTGTAATTAAAAGTATTACGTTTGGTGACGAGGAAAAAAAGAAGAAAAGAACTCGTTTGCTTATATTTTATTGGCGTTCACACTTTTATTTGGTTTTTTTTTCTTCTTATATCTTTATATTATATATATTATAATATTATTATAATATAATATAATATTATTATTATATATTTTTTTTTTATATATATATATATTATATTTTTTGACTGCTGTACGTAGTACATTTTTTTTTTCCTTTCATGATAGTTTAATTTTTATTCACTGTGTGCTATATATACTGTGTGTTTGTTCACAGCCGGACAGCTAGGACGTGTGATCGAAGGATCATGTGAACACCAGTTGAGCTATAGGACTGCTCGCGGTGTTTAATAGAGAGAAACCTAACGGTGTCCACCCTCTTCGGAGGTTCAACATATCTATATTAAACACCGCGAAGACAATTATTCAGTGCCAAAAGTGACAACAACAAAAAGTAAGTAAAACGTTTTTTATTATTTTTTTTTTTGCTATTTAATTTTCTCCTCTATTTAATTTTCTTATTGTCAAATAAATTATTTATTAAAAGTAAATAAATAAAATTAATTAAATAAATAGAAATATCATAAAAATAAATAACATATATATAAGGAAGGGGAGATAGGGACAGCTTCAGTAGAGGGAGAGGGGCCAATGCTTATGGGCGTCGGGCTAGTCTTCGAACAGCTAAGGAAAAGTTTCGACTTTGGAGGCATACTTTTATTACGAAACTATTATACCAGGCGTTAAAAAACACAAATTAAAAAAAAAATTAAAAAAAAGAAAAAAAAGAAAAGAAAAGAAATGCTTCGGGCCATATATGGTTAAAGAGTAAATTCAGGGGTTGCAACATGGCTTCTTCAATGTTAGATAATAAGAAAAACTCCATAAAAGCTCACATATCATGACACGAAGTTCTTTATTGGCCCCATATGGTAGCCCCAGGGGAGGGGGGGGGGGGGGCTCATAAGGCGTTGTGACGTCATGTGAATCGTTTTGCCCATAAGGTTAACATTGCATTTTCCGGAACGAGTGACGTCACAGCTGCTTGTGATTCCCCCATGTGGTAGCTCCTTCAACGTGATTATCCTTGAGATATGCAACTCGCTATAACATTTTCTGTAGGGTGTATGCGGATGACGTCATGTTTAATGCACTTGGAGCTTGCAGGCCATACTGGAGTAGTGAATAATATTGCTCAGCATGCATCAAAGTTCATCTAAGCCAATTTTCTTTGGGAAATCTTTTTTTCTTTTTTTTTCTCACATACTTTGAGACATTAATCTAACATATTTACAACATCAATGCTCTCAAAAATATTGCGTTGTGTTTTTAAGCTAGCAAAATTATTTATAATCCTATGCCACCCACGCTATTGCTAGTGTGTGGCGTCGACTTTAACATCCCCAGCGTTGCCAGGTGTGGCGCTTAAGCGCCATAATGGCGCTCTGACGAGGCCTGTGGCGCGCAAAGGCGGTGGCGCTTGCGCCAAAGCGCCACTGCTACGCCCCCAAAAGGTCCCTTTTTGAGGGCAAAAAGGGCCGAAAGTGGGCGTGTCCGGGCCAAAAGTGGGCGTGGCCCTATAATTTTTTTGCCTGCGGCGCTTATGGCGCTTTCGCGCCAGTCTTCTGGCGCTCTGAAACATTTTCAACCTGGCAACGCTGAACATCCCGCTAGGGATCCAGAGCACCCTGAGAGTTCCGAGGTAGTAGTATTTTTTTTAGAGCAGTCAAGACCCAGGATCAGAGCACCTATTTAATACTTCCACGGTGCCTCTATGTACTTTTTCTATATTCACAAACGTTATTTATGACATTTACAACGCCATAAAATCCAAATGTCAGCGTGATTGCATAATTATGATATATTTTATGATTAGAAGTCTTGAGAACTCTTCGCGCGAAGTTGCGCCAAGAGCACGCCATTTTTGTATTTCATAAATTTTCCGCTAGAGGCACTGAATTTGTTTATTTTCATATGTAAGGTTTGAAAAGGAAGGCGTAAAATATTTTGCTAATCATTTTTTATTATTATTAGGTTTCTATTTGAAGTTAAGCTTCTATTTAAGTGCATTTAAAGTTTGTTTATGGTATATTTAATGTTATATCAATATGTTTACGTCAAGATTTGCAGCATATTCAGTTTTATCGTTCAGAAATGTTGTCGGCAAATGGAGCTTGTGGGATTCAATAATAACCGTCATTTTGTTAAAAAAATTATTATTACGATGTGATAAACGATGGTAGGTATTCTAAACGACAATTCTATGTAATATTTGATTAAATATTATGTATAATATACCATACGGTAATATGCTCTACATATAATATACCACATATACATATATACAGTATTAGTATATATGTAGTACATATGCTCTAATAAACTGGTGTGTAGTTTTAATGTTTTTTTGTTGTGGTTTATGATGATATGCATATTATACATACGACTAATCAATGTAATCAATGTTAACTATTCTGTCAAGATCTTCCCCTAGCTATAAGGAATAGTCTTAAATTAATTTTGATAGCTAGTTGACAAAAACAAGAACAAAAAAAAAAAAAGATTGAATGTAAAATAAAAATAAACCATTGTGGTTCGGTTTGATAAATTTAAAAGCAAATGCTAGGAAAAACCAGCAAGGGTCTTATGATGAGAGAGTACGTCCCATAGTTTAGTAACAAAATCTTGCTAGCACAGATGTAGAAAAACTAACATTGGAAATATTTCAGCAATAAACTCGACCAAGAGAGATGAAGTGTGTTTGGTTTTCATCAGTCCTAACACACTTACGAGAAACTCTCTCAGTCTGTTAGGACTGATGAAGGCATAATAACACCATCTCTCGTGTAGAGTATCGTCGAAATATTTCCAATATCTTAGTTTCTCTCTGAGTCTGTAAGGACTGATGAAAACATACCACACTCCATCTCTCTTGGTTAAGTATATATATATATAATATAGTCAAAATATGTCCAATGTGTCAGTTTTTTATATCTGTGATAGCAAGATTTGTCACCATGGCAAACTATGCATGGGACGACTGTATCTTTTCACTGTCCGCTTCACTGCATGCTTTCATCAATTAAATTCAATACGTGTTATTTTTATCGTAATAATAATGTTGAATATTTAGGTGAAAATTTTAGTGGTTTTATCGCGTTTTTTTTTTCTTAAGACGTGAAATCAGGTACCAGGGGATTTGACTAAACAGTTGTAGAGAAATAAAAATCTGAAATTTTGCACAGTGATACATTAGGATAAAGTATCGTTAAAAATGAGAAAAATTTGGAGGCTTACCATGCTAGATTTTAAATTGTTATTATTTGAAATTTTAGTCCCATAAGAACCTATGTTAATTACATTAATTATTTTCTCTCTTATCTGATGCATTAGAGATAATTTTTTTAAAAATTTAAATCCAACTTTTGGTTTTCTCAACAGAATAACATTAAAAATTTAGTGCTACTTTTTGAATGGTACTTATTGTCTCTCTTATCTGATTGTTACGGTTTCTGAAAATTTTATTTTAGATAGCTGTTTATTAATTTTGAAATGACATCATAAAGTTTCAGAATTATTTGTTTAGATTTTGAGATACAACCCATAAGTGTGCCAGAACCTTTATGCCAGCTGATTGTGTAAGTTCGGATATTAGTTTCTTGTGCTTTCTTGCAGCTATTAAGCACTTAACTACATAGCAGCAATTTGTCATGATGTGATAAACAAAGTTAACGTCATGTTAAGTTGAGCTACGCTTGTTACATCAATACTTGTAATAAATATTAAGAAAACATTGATTGTGCCAAGGGATAATTACTAGGCTTTAAGAAAAACACACATTGAAAGAGAGAGATACAGAGATTTTAGTCCTAAAACTCATTACAGTATTGCTATAAGATGTACACACACATATCTCTTTCTCTCTCTATGTGATTTTCTATGAAAACTTGTAATCATCACTCATCTCAGAGTCAACGTTTCCTTGATATTTATTATATATATTGATGTAGCAAGCATAGCTCAACATGACACGAACTTTGTTGATCACAACATGACAAGTTGCTGCTATGTAAAGCGCTTTACTGCAAGACGGCACAAGAACTGAACTAGTAATATCCGAGACTGCACTGACTGTGAGTAAATATAACAATACTGTAATGTAAGGTACACAATTAACTGTACATTGCAACTCAGTACATTACTGTACAGCAAAACATAGAACAAAGAAATATAGTATATTGCAGCATGATAAAATATAGTATTGTTATATTTACTCACAGTCTCACAGTCACAGTCAGTGCAGTCTCGGATATTACTAGTTCAGTTCTTGTGCCGTCTTGCAGTAAAGCGCTTTACATAGCAGCAACTTTTGTCATGATGTGATCAACAAAGTTCATGTCATTTTGAGCTATGCTTGCTACTATCAATACATATAAAATAAAGATTAGACTCTGAGATTTAATTAAGTGATAATTACAAGGTTTCAAAGAAAAACACATAGTATATAGAGAGAGAGATAGATAGATAGGTAGATAGATATATAGATAGATAGATAGATAGATAGATAGATAGATAGATAGATAGATAGATAGATAGATAGATAGATAGATAGATAGATAGATAGATAGATAGATAGATAGATAGATAGATAGATAGATAGATAGATAGATAGATAGATAGATAGATAGATAGATAGATAGATAGATAGATAGATAGATAGATAGATAGATAGAGATAGATAGATAGATAGATAGATAGATAGATAGATAGATAGATAGATAGATAGAGATAGATAGATAGATAGATAGATAGATAGATAGATAGATAGATAGATAGATAGATAGATAGATAGATAGATAGATAGATAGATAGATAGATAGATAGATAGATAGATAGATAGATAGATAGATAGATAGATAGATAGATAGATAGATAGATAGATAGATAGATAGATAGATAGATAGATAGATAGATAGATAGATAAAATTAGATAATGGAAGATAGTAATGAGATTAGACTTACATGAATGCCGTGGTAGTGTAAATAATTTCTAACCCGCAAAAAAAAAAAAAAAAAAAAAAACTCAGACTAAAGTCATTGCTATCTCCCATTCTCCAATTTTTACTCTTATTTAGCTATTAGTTTCCCTATGAAATCTTTTAATTATCAATATCAACAGTAATCAATATTATCAATTCATACGGTAATATATGTATTGAGGTAGCAAAAGAAGAATTTGCATATAGCTCTCAAGTATATAACATACACTTTGTTTGAGATTTTATATCACAAACATGACAATATATAGGTTAATGCTTGTTTTGTGTTGAGTTTAATAAATTGCAAGAGCATAAAGAACTACACTTATAATGTCCGAGATTGCACAGAGCTTTCATTTTAATATATCATCAGTAAATCATATATTGCAAAATATTAATCAGGCGATCCCTCCCCCAAATATCCAACAAATATCAGAGCATAAGTTTAGATCTCAAATTTACATAACATCAATTTTGGTAATGGTTAAATTATTGCAGTTTATTATTGCAAGTTGATGTCATGTAAATTGGAATGATAACAAAGAGGGTCGTTAATTCTGTGTTCACCTGCTAACTCAGAGACTATAATACATTAACAAATAATGGTAACGAGCAGACAGACACACACACAAAATAGAGTGTGAGAGAGAAAGAGAGACAGTAATAAGCTAAAATACTAAAATATCTCTCTCGGCTCTATTTCACTCTATGTATTCTGTCTGTCTGTCTGTCTGTCTGTCTGTCTGTCTGTCTGTCTGTCTGTCTGTCTGTCTGTCTGTCTGTCTGTCTGTCTGTCTGTCTGTCTGTCTGTCTGTCTGTCTGTCTGTCTGTCTGTCTGTCTGTCTGTCTGTCTGTCTGTCTGTCTGTCTGTCTGTCTGTCTGTCTGTCTGTCTGTCTGTCTGTCTGTCTGTCTGTCTGTCTGTCTGTCTGTCTGTCTGTCTGTCTGTCTGTCTGTCTGTCTGTCTGTCTGTCTGTCTGTCTGTCTGTCTGTCTGTCTGTCTGTCTGTCTGTCTGTCTGTCTGTCTGTCAGAATGTGTGTCTTTCTTTTTGTAACCATTATTTGTTAATATATTATAGTCTCTGAGTTAGCAGGAGAACATAGAACTAACAATCTTTGTTATCATTACTAATAAAGCCGAAATTTACATGACATCAACTTGCAATAATAAACTGCAATAATTTAGCCATGACCAAAATTGATGTTATGTAAATTTGAGCTCTAAACTGATGCTCTGATCTTTGTTCTCTGTACTTGCATGCTCAGTACATAATATCAACTTGCCATTTATGTAATACTCTAATATTCAAGTCACGTTAATGTTATCAATGATAAAGAAAAGGATACAGATCTCAGCGCTGGCCTTACTTAATTAGCACAGTAGAAGTTGTATGGAGAAGTCGAGGTCTCATGTGACACAGTTTTGTTACAATGTTTATATAACTGAGAGGTCTTGTTATTGTAATGGCATTATCTATCAAAGAAGAAAATATATTGAGCTCATCACAGAGTATCGTGTAGTGTGTTGTACTTGTATTGTTACCAAAAGTGACGGATAGGAAAACCAGACAGCGCCTTATATCACGATGAGGTTCGTAGATCGGTGAATTATAATTGATGACACAATGGACAAAAATATTAACATTGATGAAAACTCTTTGAGGGCGGGCAGCAGCCCTCTTCTTTAGTAGCTTAGTGTGTGCCACTCTTCTCATCTTCAGTTGCTTAGTCTTACTCTTTATGCTTACACTCTAAGCCACTGAAGAAGAGCAGAAAAATGTAAATATCTCTGTAACTGAGGCATCAAAGGTCTTTACCAACTTACTAACCACATTGTTGTAAGGCACTTGCTAGTTTTCCTACCTTCTTTGATAATATGTAAATTAAAACTGAATATTATTTTTACTTTATAAACAATCAATAATGTTTTGTGCTTGTAATGCAAGACGCTACACGCTACTCTGTGTTGACTTCAATTAAATTTCTTCTTTGATTGATAATGTCATTATGACATTATGTCGTCCACAAGAGAGGCCTCGGCCACAACTTCTACTACATATGATCAGTGAGTAAGACCCTTGTTGATCAAGGGCGGATATAGCAATTTGGTTCAGGGGAGGAGGGGGGGGGGATTCTATCAATGTATTCGTTTTCCAATGACATTTTAGGGGGGGGGGGGACAGATTCTTTAGAACCGCCTTTTGAAAACCAGTTAACAAGAATTGCATGACTAATCGGTATTGTTGTAGTTTAGAACCACAATTATTTGAATAAGTGGTTCCAGTCCCTAAGGTATACACATATTGTAGTATTGTGTTCTTCATAACTCTGACTACGTCACTTTGATTTCTATGTCTGAATAACTTTCATGATGTATTTGAACTTAACTAGTCATAACTGATGGAATTATAAGTATAATTTATCAGGGGTTCGGACCCAACACAAAAATTATTGGGTCCGCGGACCCGGGTCCGAGACTTGAAAAAAAATTGTCGGGTCCGCGGAGCCGGGTCCGGACCCATCAATTTTTTTTCGGGTCTGGGACCCGGCTCCGGACCCGATCAAAATCTTCATTTGGGTCTGGGTTCGAGATTATTATATAACGTTGTAAAATTAACTTCAAAATTAATTTAAAAAAATTAATTTGAGATTATATGTATTAAGGAAAATAAACCATCGCGGTTATATAGGTATGATAAATTGAAAGAAAAGGATAGGATTGAATTGAATTGCTGGTTTTCTCCTATCCTTTTCTTTCAATGTAATTTGAGACTGTGAATCTAAAAAAACAATGCACAATTTTTTTTTAGATAGAACAACAAATAAATATTTTTTCAGTGTAATATGCTTTATTGATTATTATTATTTTTTTTTCCACATAAAAAAGTGTTATTAATTTCTGCTTAAAAAAAGCTTGTCATTGGTCATATTCTATGCACAAAAATCTATAACAGCTAATATCACAAGCTTTTAGTCAGACATATTTAAAACAATAGTAATAAAAATATATTAAAAGTCAAAATCACAAATTTGATTTACAACACAAGGCATTTTTTTTATATAATGTGTTTGTTCTGATCAACATTATATCATTTATTTTTTCACTAGTCATTTTGTTTTTCAAAGTTGGGTCTGGGTTTTCGGACCCTTTTTTTTAAAAGTTCGGGTCCGGGTCAAAACCCCTGTAATTTATGCATCTTATGTAGCTACTATCTGTACCACCACAGTGATCATATACTTAATTAATTTTTAGTATTTAGTATACCTTTAAAATTAGTTGTACTGTTTTTTTTTTTTTTTTTTTTTTTTTTTTGAAGGAAACTATCAAATAAAATTTTAGACTATCACTTTTTTACTATTATTTAACTACATAAAATGCAAAGTTAGCACTGCATCATTATGACTGGTGCAATGACCATATAATTGTACAGATTTATCAAACTTTTGGCACAAAGAAATCAGAGGCGGGAAACACACTCAAAGTATACTTAGAAGAAACAGGCAGTATGTAAATATGATAATGTTTAGACAAACTTGTGTCATTATAAATTAAGATCAACGTCATCAGTTTATCATTCAGATATCGTGTGCCTTTCAACGTTATATTATGCAGTTAATATGGAAGCAGGGGAACTACAGTGTCATCATTCTGTAATTTATGCTGTCAATAAATTACAAGTTCTCACACTACATCTACAACTCAACTTTATAAAACAGCTTCAGATTTATTTATTGCCTCAGGCTGGTTCCATTCTTTCCGAGGACTTATCAGTAATGCTCAGCAGAGAGCTATGTACAGCTATAGAGATGGTCACTTTGCTGATGTGATGTGAGCCATCTCTATAGCTGTACATAGCTCTCTGCTGAGCATTACTGATAAGTCCTCGGAAAGAATGGAACCAGCCTGAGGCAATAAATAAATCTGAAGCTGTTTTATAAAGTTGAGTTGTAGATGTAGTGTGAGAACTTGTAGTTTATTGACAGCATAAATTACAGAATGATGACACTGTAGTTCCCCTGCTTCCATATTAACTGCATAATATAACGTTGAAAGGCACACGATATCTGAATGATAAACTGATGACGTTGATCTTAATTTATAATGACACAAGTTTGTCTAAACATTATCATTATTTACATACTGCCTGTTTCTTCTAAGTATACTTTGAGTGTGTTTCCCGCCTCTGATTTCTGTGTGCTGAAAGTTTGATTAATTGAACTGATCATATATCCAATTACTGATTGTTTCACCAGTAATGATGAATGCATGCAATTTTAATTTTGCATCTTATGTATAGTTATTTTGTAACACAGTGATCATCTACTACTAGTTCTTTTTAAAACAGCACAAGCAAAAACAATAATAATAATAAATGCAGTGCAACTAATTTTCAAAATATATTTAACTTTGAATAACATCAAATATAAACGTTAAAAATCTAGTTTAGTTTAAGTTAAACTTCAAACTTTAGATATAGAAATCAAGGTGACAACATATATAGTCAAAAGTAGAACATAAAACTATAATATTTTTATACCGCAGGGACATTTTTATACCGCAGGGACTGGAACCACTTCCAATATTTGCAGTTCTTAAGTACAACATATATAGTTCCGAGTCATGTGGTTCTTGAGAACCTGTTTTAAAATGGTAGTTTCTTTGAACCAGTTCTCAGAAACTGCTTCGGAGTTTGAGATCTGCGTTGTGTTTCGAACCGTTTTGAAATATGATGCTCCAGGTACCAGTTCTGTTTCCAGTCCTTTATAGTATATAACTCTCTAATGTTTCATAACTTTTGTTATAATATGAGCATATAACTAGCAGACGACTTTGTGTTCCTGTCTACATTTAACATGTTTCTTATGCGGCAATGAAGCTGCTATAACTGCAGTTAAAATTATTTCTCAGAGCTGAAATTTTTACTGTAGCTTACTGAGCCTCAAAGTTTTTTTTTTTTTTTTTTTTAATGGATTTAAAAGCAATTGGTCTACAAATTATTTTTTCTTGCAACATGGCTTGAAATCCAGGAAAACAAAAGTTTATTTGAGGCTTAGCCTACATCAGTATAATTTCAGCTCTGAGAAATACAGATAACTCAAGTTATAGCTGTGTTATTTCCCCATAAAAATCAATATTAGAACACAAAGTTGCTGCTAGCATTTTGCTAGTATTTTTGGGCTATGAGTTTGTTAATTACTCTTTTTTTTTTTTTTTCGTACTATGTTCCATAAATAAACAGTAGCAAATTTTAGAGCCTACAAAGAAAGCGGGGAAAGCAAAAAATGCACAAGAAAATAATAGTGACAATAAAAATAAAAACGTAATTAACCAACCAAGCTATTTCTACAATAATTATATGACAAATTTTTAGTACGTATTGCAATGTCCTGCGTCAAAGTGCCAGTACATGTACTTATTTGCTAGTTTTATGTACTGGCAATTTGAAGCAGACCATTACGATACATACTGTAGATTTCACTCATATTTGTATACTGAAAATAGCTTAAGCAGGTATACTCTTTTTCACTCCGTGAGTATATCCGCAGTTATATATATCTCGCCCACGTCAAATGAGCTTGCAATTATGGAATAAACATCTCTACAATACAGCTCTGCTTTTCATTTAAGCTATATAGTTTAAATTTTTAGCAAAATATTACTTAAAAAGAAAAGCATTCACACTTTCAATTATGTACATTGCAACTTCCGCAGTAAAAGTTGTTTTACAATGTTTATGTACACGTATATGTATATCAATGTTGTTGATGTGAGCAATATGTGAAACTAGTTTTTTTTTTTTTTTTTTTTTTTTTTTTTTGTCAAGCTAATAAGCAAAATGTGTAGTTTTCAAAAGTTATGGACATAGAGCTCGACTTATACATAGCTACGGGTGACCAAAAAAAAAAAAAAAGTTACATTTTTACACATATTGCATCAACAACATCGATATTAATTGTTTTTGTTACAAATATTTTACGACGGATTAAGTCACATAAATGAAAATTATAATTGTTTTTATACCTTTTTTACTATTGTCGCTTCTCAAAGCGTATCTTTTCGCGAAGACTCGCATGGTCGTCCAAAAAAGTCACAGAACTTGGAGGCGTTTTATGGTTCGAACCTTGCTATCGAGTGTTGCCCAAGACGGTGCAGTTTTCATGACTGCTGGTGATAATGAAATAGTTTATTTTTACATAACTGACATACTTTTTATATCATAAAATAATGTTTTTACCTACCAAATCATTAATTCGTGGTAAATCTTTTTCATGCAAAAGAACGTAAGCAACTTCGAGAAATTTCAAATCAAAAATTACCACAAAAAGCTAAATATTTATACCGTAATTTTTAGTTCACCATTATTTAGGACGTGAACCAGCTCCAGTGAAAGGAACGGGGTGCATGAAAACTATGTGCTCAAAGTTGACTCTAAAAGAGGGTCTGGATTCCACCAGAAATTTTAGTATCTTATTGGCGACTTTTCAAATATAGTAATAAAATGTTAATTTCATACATGGTTTAAAAAATCAGTGGCAGAGCCTATACCCTCATTTGGAGTTGACCTTGAGCACAGTTATTACACCATTCCTTTCACTGGGGTTTGTGTACTTTCTAAATACTTTTTGAGTTATACATACTGCAGTTATGTACAAAGTTTTAAAAAATCTGAAGTGAGAAATTCAAAAATTTAAACCCTCAATTAAACATGGTAAGCCCTATATACCCGGCCAAAATGTACATAAAACTAATGATCACCATTGTCAATGACAAGTGCTGCTACGTGAAGTTGCCTATTGATAAAGTTGCAACAATAGCAGACGTTGCAAAAGTAGGTTCAGTAATAATTTTTGTAAACCCTGTTCCCTTGCTCCAAAAAAATGCGCAATTCCATTTAAAAAGCATTAAGTGATCGTCATTTTTACAAGGTTTGGAGCACAAAGAACAAGGTTTACGAACACCATTAGAGAGAAAATAAACAAACCTACAGTTCAACAATACTAACAAAGTGCTAGCAGACAACTTTCTGTTCCTGTCTACATTTAATATGCTTTCTTATGGGGCAATGAAGCAGCTATAACTTGAGATGGAAGATGGAATTATTTCATTGTAGCTTGCAGAGTCTCAAATACCAGTATCTGTCTATATCCAACAGCTTTAAGGGTTGTATAGGCCTATAGATGGTTTGTATTTTAAAATTTAAACAGAAAACTTCAAAACTTTATGATGTCATTTAAAAGTTAATAGCAACAGCTATATATACCTATCATAAAAATTTCAGAACCCATGATCATCAGTTAAGAGAGAAAATAATTATTGAAATTAACGCAAGCTCTTAAATTATGGTACTAAAACTTCAAAAAATCCTATTTTAAAATCTAGCATGGCGGGTATGTTTTAGTAAAATCCTGCACTTACTGATTTCATGCTTTTCAAGCGTGTGAAAAGATCCATTAGTTTTAATATAAGACGTTGCAAAAGTATGTTCAGGACATATTTCAGGACATATATTAACAAAACCTTTTGTTTGTTTATTTTATTTATCAGCTGGGAATGCGTTAGTCATTTGATTTAGCGCGCGTAAATAAAAAAGTTCAAAAGTTTTTGTTCTAAGCTCGTGCGCATCGTTCAAAGCTCGTGTGATAGCAAGTATCGAGCACATTATCATGTTTTATGAAACAAAAGTTGATATTTCGCTGCAGTTTTATTGTTTTAATACGTAGAGAACATTGCAGACAAATGCATAAGTATGTAAATTATTTAGCTGAAAAATATCGCGAAATTATAAATGAAAACCCTTTTTTTTTTAGAGTTGATAATTTTTATAATTATTATTTTTTATTATTTATTTAACTCATAGAACACATTACATAATTTCATGAGGTCCATTCAATTTTTCGCTTCAGAGAGCCTATTGGTCGTGTTGATGCTGTCCTATATTACAAATTATATAAGAAAGATAAAAAATTATGAGGTGCCGATTGTCTTAATTGTCACAATGGTTAGATAAATTAATTATTTTTCTTAGACTAATAGAATAAATGCTTTTTTTTACAGTGAGATTATAACTTTATATTCGTATTTATATGGAAAATTAGAGATAATAATTAAAGGCGTAGAACACCTTGAAGAAAATATATGTCTAATATCCTAACATACCTGAATATCAACGTATTTGGCCAGAGTCATTGATTTCTAATTTATTTTCCATTCACAAAATCACAGCTGCGGGTTTGTGACGTCACAGCTCACTAGTCCACGCGCGCGGATACAGGCGAGCTGTGACGTCAAAAACTAGCAGCTTCCATTTTAGGAATGGAAAATAAATTAGAAATAAATGACTCTGGCCAAATCAACAGTGATATTTAGGTATATGTTAGTATATTATAGGCATATGTATTTTGTTCAAGGTGTTCTACGCCTTTAAGGATACAAATATAAATCATATATTCGCTGTGGCTGCGCCAAAGGGCGTATGTGCATTTCAAGGCGCCCCACAAAGGGCGTATGTGCATTTTTGGCCAGTTAAACAAAGGGCGTATATATATATGTGCAATTTTGGCCAGTTGAACAAAGGGCGTATGTGCATTTCTGGCCAAAACGACATTATTTTATTTTATTAAAAAGGGTATTATTTTACATGTTCCCTGTAATTTTTATGTGTTTTTGACTATTATTTTTAAATACATACGAAATATATTGCACTACTTTAGCGAAAAACGGTTTGGCCAACTAGAGATTGTAAAGGCGTATGTGCAACAGCTGGGCTACCACTTGTATAATAATGTTGCTACTAAATGATGAACTACGTTATATTTAATGAATTTCGGTATTAATTTGCATTTTTTAACCAAAATATAAAAAAGGGTGAAATTAAATAAATACAACTCCTATCAATTATGTTGAATCCCAATATATTTTCATAATTTTATGAAAATTTGTTTGGGTAGTATTTGTTAGATTTTTTTTCTGTTGTTGGCTATTATTAACATGATGACGTTAGAAAACGATATATATTATTTTTTTTTTTTAATAAATGACGGGAAAAAGATCATAATTTGATGGAAATATGTAGATTAATTTATTTTGATGTTTTTAAATTTATCCTGTGCATGGAAATTGCGAAGTAAATTCAAATGGATTATCATTGGATTTCTGATATAGTTAAATTTTAAATTAATTTTTTAATTTAATTATCTTTTTAGATATAATAATTTTACATTTTATCTTTATTTCTTCCTTTTTTCTTTTTTAGTTTTTTGTGATATTAAAAAATTTACTCTGTAGCGAACTCAAAGTATTTTACGTAATTTTCAGATCGAGAAATAATGGCAGATAGGCAGATATAGATATAGGCAAAACTGGTGTTGATTCTAATTATTTTCACCAAAAAATAAGATTGGCGGTATGGTATCATCGCACTAGTTTAATTAGAGAAAATTAATGATTCAACTGTGACTACGTGATCGCGATATACAGCGATATCTTGAGATTTCGGCGTGATTCGCCTTCACCCACACTTCAATTTCTTAGTTTTTAAGTATATAATAATGCACAAAAGAATACAATAAATATGTAGAATAAAAATTACTTGGATAATCAATTTTTTGAGAAAACAAATTTCATTCCAAACAGAAACAACTTTCTTTTGTATTTCAAAAAATTATTCCGCATAGTATCCCTGCTGCTGTAAAGAGTGGCTCAGAGGGGTTCAGACCCCTCTTTAAAAAAGGTATGACAAGCAAGGGCGGATCCAGGGGGGGGGCGAGGGGGGCGATCGCCCCCCCCAAACGGCCCACGTGGGCGGAAAAAAAAGAGGAAAAAAAAAGAGAAAGAAAGCAAAAAAAAAAAAAAAAAAAAAAGGAAAGGAAAGAAAGATGATCTCCAAAAAAATGAAATAAAAATCGCAGCTACAATGCATTTCTTTTTTACCTATATAATACATGATTCATTTTATTTTTTAAGGCCGTACTTTAGGGTAGCATTTTTGTCGTAACACTCAATTATGACATTTTTTAGCTTAAATGAACCAAAGAACATTAATTCTCTAAACTCCAAGTTTCAGCTCAAATTAAATCTTTCGCAAATAAACCCCCTTAAGCGTGTATAGATACGAAATTTCAAGCTCACCGTGTGCATTTTAAATTGATCAACTTCTTAACAAAATACCAGCGTAATCTGCAGATCTATTCTTTTAATGAATTTGAGATTTAAAACAAAGTTAACAACATTTTTACAAAGAAAAAATATTGAAGATTGCATATATTAAATATTTAAAATGGGCCAATTTGTGATTTTTTTTTTTTCTCGGCAAATGCGTTCTGGAAAAAATATGAAAGTTATTTTTCATTAAAAGTTTATCTTTAGTATTTTCTTAAACCACAGTAAATTCGCATTAGCAAAGGAGATTTTCCAACACTTTGATGCTATGTTCAATTGTAACGATAGTTTTTGAGATATAATTTTTTTAATTTCATTTTTGGGTACAGCAACCTGAACTTAATAAAAATGATAACAATAAAAATACACCACTGCAAAGTATAGTGCCTTATAATTATTTTACTTTCTTCGCCCCCCCCCCCCCACGCATCCCTCCCTAATAAACCAATTTGTTGAGGAAAATTTAGCAAAATAACAAGAATGGACCACTTGTAAGAAACGAACTCCTTAAAATAAATTTGAACTTTTCAAGGAGTTCTGCGTTTTATATTTTATTTATTATTATTTTTATAAATCTTATTCATGATCACAGATTAAAGGCTATATTGGGTTAAAAATTTCTTTGACATTGATATATCTAAAAACACATGCAAAAGTATGTCTAATTTCTCCAGGATCGCGCGGTGGAGTAGTTTCTCAAAAATCGCAAAAGACGTGTTTTTCCTCATCATCAGTGTAATGTTAAATTAGGGGACTCTTAGCTTTTTCCGCGCGCTAAACCACGATGAGCTCCATTAAATTTAATGTTTCATGTTCTTGCTTTTATAATTTTATGTTTATTGTTTTGAACCAATTTGTTCAAAAGTCTTATTATTTTATAAGGTTCTTAAAATTCTGTATAGGGGACAAATTCAGTCTCAATTAAAATTGTTATGCAAAAATTTCAGTTGCATGATAAAAATTAGGCCCTATGGATAAAACTTTTTTAATAAAATTTTTTCATTCTTATGAGCTCAATTTTTAAATTAATTGAGGTGAATTATTTTTGTCATTTAAAATATAACAACTTGCTAATCGTTTATTAAGCATATTATAAAACTCTTGTGGTTATTACTATGTAATAAGATAAAATTTAAAACAGATTTGGAATTTCAAAAATATGAAATACAAAAAAAAAAAGAAGAAAAAAAAAAAGCAGTATTTAATTTTTTTTTCTTTTTTTTTAAGGTTTCAGTTAACAATTTGCACATATTTTCCAATGTTATTATTCATTAAATAAGGGTGGAAAAAAAAAACACGATAAAAAAAAAATAAAAAATGAAACTAAAATAATTTTAAAATTATTTTCTCAAGTATACTAATTTTGTGTTTTTCCCAAAAAGGGGCGTGTCCCTAAAAAAATTTTCGCCTGCGGCGGGCTGCCCCCTACCCCCATCCCCACACTGGAAAAGTTTCCCTGGTATCGCCCCCCCCAAACAAAATTCCTAGATCCGCCCTTGATGACAAGTCTGAATTCAGACCAATTTTTTCCCTGCAAAATTGCGTGTTCGGATCTATACATAAATTTTAACAAATATTGCCTTAAGACATGATTAACCAGCATATTACATTAGTTTAGCCGTTTAATTTCAATTTTATTATCTATTTTTGAATTTACTAAATTTTATTCGGTCTTAAAAAAAGCTCGCATCGCTACTATTTAAGACGACGCTCAATATTCGCGCCGCCTTGCTGCGCTGGCCCGCCGCCGGCCAATCACAGAGCCGCTGCCATGTCACTTGTTCACAACAGAAGAAATATCAGAAAAAAATGTTAAATTTTTGTGTTGTATATATTTTCTTCTACATATTTATTATTTATTCAACTTAATGAAAAGAAATAATTGTGTGAGATATACAATAACAACATACTAAAGGTATGAGCAACTAGAAAGTAAAGTTCCAGTACTTATTATTGCTTTGTTAAGCTGATGAATCTATTTTTGTTTTCATATATGGCTTTATACTGATGAGCGAGACGTCAAACGTGATTTCTCCACAATTTTCATCAATTCCGATCAGGATTCTTATAAAATTGGGATGGAGGAAAGCAGTTTTTTGTTGCTTGATATAGTTAAGTATGTGTTTTTTATCTTACTGTTAGTACCTCTTGTTTTTTTATTACTATATATGTAAATTTATGCATATGAAATTGATGGAAAATCGTGTACTGTATGTATGTACAATATGTATGTTGTATATGTACATACACATACATTATACATACATTTACACATGTGTGTTTAATACATATTCAATGGTCATGCACTCACGCAATGAAGTAGATGTATGTATACATAAATACTGGTATGTATATACATACACAGACTAAATTAAAAGCACATAAATGTGTTGCTGTTTATCTAAGCTTATAAAATTAGATTGCAAAGTGTCACGCAATCCATACTATGAATGGTATGTATTATTATTGATTTCAGATCTTTTTGTCAGTCCACCTGGGTGATGTATTAGAGCTACCGTAAGTACATAATATCCATGTACACATATCATACTATGAATGGTATGTATTACAATTGATTTCAGATCTCTTTGTCAGTCCACCTGGGTGATGTATTAGAGCTACCGTAAGTACATAATATCCATGTACACATATCATACTATGAATGGTATGTATTATTATTGATTTCAGATCTCTTTGTCAATCAAATTCAAAATTCAAATTCAAAATTCAAAAATTCTTTATTTCCACTCTCCTACAATCAAACATAATAAATTACATTTGTATAAGGTTTTACATGGAATTGTCAACTTACTTACTATGTTACATACTAATTGACCTATAAAGGGGCAAGTCATCTCGAGGCCGGCTCCAAGCAATATCGTCCACACCCGCCTCCGTATTCGATTACTACGCATACGTAGGTTGTCGAAATGGAGGCGGGTGTGACCGAAGCAGCCTAAAGCTAGCCTCGAGACGCCCGCTCCCCATAAGTCAATATAAAAGAAAACAAAAAGATAGAAAATAATAATACATGACATGGAATTGTCAACTTACTTACTATGTTGTATACTGACCAATAAAGGGCCATCTCTAGGCCGACTCCAAGTGATATCGTCCACACCCGCCTCCGCATTCAACTACTACGCTTACGTAGGTTGTCGAAACGGAGGCGGGTGTGACCGAAGCAACCCAAAGCCAGTCCCGAGATGCCTGCTCCCCCATTAGTCAATGTAAAAGTAAACAAAAGAGAAATTAATAATAATAATACAAGGTACATATTATATATATACACAATACATAAACATCCGTATAATAGAAATACAACATGAAATGTATATAAATTAATTTGTGTCATTATCATAGAACTCATCAAGGCTGTAAAAACATTTATTCATGAGGTAGTTTTTCAGTTTATGATTGAATAATTTAATACAGCTAATAGATTTGAGTTCAGAGGGTAAGTTGTTATATATTCTAACACATGACATGAATGGGCCGTTACGATACATTTCCAGTCTACAATATTTAGGAGTTATGTTTAGTTCACGTCTTCGTGTAGCATGATTGTGGTTAGTTTCATGGTCACGGAAGCGTGGTTCATGCTTTTTAACAAATATTGCACATTCATGTATATAAACACAGGGGAAGGGTAATATCCCTAACATTTGAAACAGAGCTTTACAAGATTCTGTTCTCTTTTTGAATAACATTGTACGTATAGCTTTTTTCTGTAATATAAATACCCTATTACTATCGATGGAGTTCCCCCAACATATAATACTGTATTTAAGAATGGAATGAAAGTTTGCATAATATAATGTAAGTAGACAATTAATTTCAGTCTCATGTCTTAGTTCTCCTAGAGCAAAAATAACAGATGATATTTTTTTACATACTTGTGAGACGTGATGATTGAATCGTAAGTCATCATCAATTAAAATTCCTAGGAATTTAGCAAGATTTCCTATTTTAATAGATGTATCTCCTATGTCAATTGAATCAATTTTTTCATTTTTGTTTCTGATATTTTGAAATTGTAGTATTTCAGTTTTATTTACATTTAAGATAAGCTCGTTGTTATCTAGCCATGTCTGAGCTTTAGCAAAGGTAGTTTTTATATTTTGTTTTAGGGTAATGTTATCACAAGCGGTGATTTTAAAGTTGGAATCATCAGCATACACTATAGGCAAGCAACATTTGGAGAGTACAGATAGTGGCATGTCATTAATATATATAAGGAAAAGTATCGGGCCAAGCTTAGTGCCTTGCCCAATGCCATACTTAAGTTCCTCTACTTGAGAGTAGAAGTCTTTCTTACAATTATTTTTTGTTTTTGATAAATGAATTTTTTGTTTACGTCCAACTAAAAAGGTACGTATCCAGTCTAATGATTTACCACGTATACCGTACTTATACAATTTTTTTAATAAGATTTCTGGATCTACCATGTCAAATGCTTTGGACAGATCCAGGAACATACCTATTGTTTTTGCCTTTTTGTCAATGCTTTCTAGCAAAGCATCTACTAATTCAAAGATAGCGGTTTCAGTGCAATATTTTTTCCTGAAACCATGTTGAAATTGTGAAAATATTTTATGTCTTTCCAGAAATGATAATAATCTATTGAGATATGCCTGTTCAAAAATTTTTGAAAAAACAGATAATAAACTTACAGGCCTGTAATTATTTAGATCCTTACGGTCTCCTTTTTTAAATAATGGTTTTATGATTGCAAGTTTGAGCATTTCTGGAAAGATACCACTTTCAAAGGATTTATTGATAAGAAATGTTAAAACTTCAGTGACTTCGTTACAACAAAATTTAAGTAGACAATCAGAAATTTCATCAAAGCCACTGGATTTTTTATTTTTTAGTTGTTTTAAGAATGAAAGTACCTCAGAGTTTGTAACTGCAAATAAAAATAGAGTTTTTTCAATATATTTTACATTTTCATACATATTTTGTTGATCTTTTTCTTTAGGCAAATTTAATTTAAGATTCTCCGTACATTCAACATAATGTTTGCTAAAACAGTTAACAATATCATTTTCTTGTGTATATGTTTCATTGTTAAAGATGACCTCTTCAACGTTAGTTTTGACTTTAGTTTTACCATGACGTTTCCTGATCAGATTCCACATAGTTTCTGATTTATTACTTGAATTAGTTACTGTATAGTAGTTTTGAAGTTTACTAGCCACCCTTATAAGTTTGAAATATATAAATTTATATTTTTTAGCATATTCAGGTGTCCATATATCAGGGTAAAGAGACGATAATTTTTTCAAAATTCTGACTTTTTTTTGCGAGATCAAAAGGCCTTTAGTCATAAAATTATTTTTATTCTTTCTAAATTTTTTTTTGTTTTTTGTTACATAAGTAAGAGGAAAAACCTTGTCAAAGTGATCTAATACTATATCATGGAATTTTTTAAAAACTGTATTCATATCATCTTTACAATCATAAATATGGCCCCATTTTTCGTTGGCAAGTAGTTCTTTAAAATATGTCTTATTTTTATCACTAAAATTTCTACGCTTATCAAAAACTTTATTGTTATTGTTAATGGACTCATATGTAATTGTGACTATCTGAGCTTCATGATCTGAAAAAGGACATTCAATCACTTCACTTTTGGTTAGCTCAGATGTTAATAGTTTACTTACAAAGATATTGTCTATAAGTGTAGATGTAGTATTACAAATACGAGTTGGTTCTTGAATTGTTTGTTTTAGGTTACAAATGTTAATAATATCACAAAAATGATCACTATAGGTGGTACTTACTAACATATTTATGTTGAAGTCTCCACATATTATGGGGGTTTTATTTTCTTTATAAATTTTTTTAGTTATGAATTCAAATGTTTTAAAAAATAGGTCTATATCTCCTAGTGGAGGTCTATAGATACATACCAGTACAATATTTTCATCTAATATATTGAATTCAATGGCAGACATTTCTATGTTATTTTCTACAGATAGTTCTATGATATCCTTGCGATCAATATAATCTATACTATCTACAAGTATCATAGAACCACCACAATTTCTCAGTGAATTTTTCCTGCAGTACACGCTAGCAAGTGTAAAATTATTAATAGTAAATTTTGAAAGATCACAATCAAGTATAAAGTGTTCTGTGATGCAAGCAATTTTTAAGTTAGGCAATGAAGAAAGGTAATTTTCAAGTTGTAAGGTACAGTTATTAAGACTTTGTATATTAAGGTGCATTATGCTTAGTGATTCTCTATCCTTGCTATTGTGTACTGATTGATTTATGACTGAGTTAATATTGGTTGAGGAGTTTGAAAATTTGGTTGTTCAGTAGGATTAGTTTGGATTGTTGGGTGATAAGTAGAAGCTTGTGAAATGGAGGCAAGGAGGTTTAGGTTGTGGAGTGCATCTATGTATGGTGATGGGATTGGTTCTAGAGGGGTGTTGAAGTAAGTGTTTGTTGGTAGGTTATAGGTTGTTGGGTTCGTTGTCATCGCGAATGAAATATCGATGAGATCTTGGGAATAACTGTGATTGACAGATGGGGTAGGAGCACAGTCTGTTTTCTTGATGGTTTCACATTGATTGTCATTTAGTGGGGCTGGTTGCTGTAGTGGTGTTTGGATTGGGGCTGGTTGTTTTGATGGAAATGAGTATATAACAATGTTCACATCCAGCTTATTAAATACCTGATAGAGTTTGTTTTCAACGTAGCTCCATTTCAGTTGATCACGTCCAGAGCCAATACGTGGCATGGCTAACTGCTTGACGTTGTTAGATTTGCAATAACGGCCGTAGCCCAAGGAGCCCAGTATTGAAGTTCTTGATAAACTGATTGGGGTTTTGGTATATTCTGTGGCGAGATTCATACTTGGTAACTACATTGATAACTTTTGCTTTTGCGGAGTTTTGAACAACTACATCTCCTGGCTTAGGAGTTTGTTTTGGTTTAGGTGGTGAACCAAACGTTTTCTTGATAGACTTAGCGACGCCTGCACTGCACTTTAAGTCTGCGGCGACTGCATGCGCAATAATTCCTTCTTCCGCTGTTAAGACATTACCTTCAACGTATGTGATAGTACATTTAGTGTCTGTAGGGTTGGTGATGGTGGTGTGTTCTGTTAGATCAATGTACTCATTAAGTTCTGGTGTATAAGGTAATTTCTTGAGTGGGATATTTTGGCGTGCTTTTGCATACCGCCGTTCACTTTCATTTAGTTGGAGACGAAGGAGTTTATTTTCTGATTTTAACTTTTGTATTTCATGTTCATAGTACATACGTTCTGAGGTTGATATATGTTGTTGTTGTTGTGATGCTACCGGTAGTGAAGGTCGCATGGGAGGTGGGTGTGCCGCTGCCAGCTAGATTGCCGCCATCTTAAGTTAATCAACCTGGGTGATGTATTAGAGCTATCGTAAGTACATAATATCCATGTACACATATCATACTATGAATGGTATGTATTATTATTGATTTCAGATCTCTTTGTCAGGCCACCTGGGTGATGTTTAAAGCTATTGTAAGTACATAATATCCATGTACACATATCATACTATGAATGGTATGTATTACTATTGATTTCAGATCTCTTTGTCAGTCCACCTGGGTGATGTATTAGAGCTACCGTAAGTACATAATATCCATGTACACATATCATACTATGAATGGTATGTATTATTATTGATTTCAGATCTCTTTGTCAATCCACCTGGGTGATGTATTAGAGCTACCGTAAGTACATAATATCCATGTACACATATCATACTATGAATGGTATGTATTATTATTGATTTCAGATCTCTTTGTCAGTCCATGTGGGTGATGTTTTAGAGCTATCGTAAGTACATAATATCCATGTACACATATCATACTATGAATGGTATGTATTATTATTGATTTCAGATCTCTTTGTCAGTCCACCTGGGTGATGTATTAGAGCTACCGTAAGTACATAATATCCATGTACACATATCATACTATGAATGGTATGTATTACTATTGATTTCAGATCTCTTTGTCAATCAACCTGGGTGATGTATTAGAGCTACCGTAAGTACATAATATCCATGTACACATATCATACTATGAATGGTATGTATTACTATTGATTTCAGATCTCTTTGTCAATCAACCTGGGTGATGTGCCACTATGTCGTCAGATAAGAATTTAAGTTAATATTATCCATGTACATCATTATATATTCACTTTGTCTGTGAACCGGATCACAGTGCTAATGAATAGTGACTTTTTTTTCTGGTATAGACAACAGTTGATGGACTGGTACCGAGGACCCAGGCTATCATTGCATTGACTTTGTAATCAAACTCAATAATAATAAGTGACTTTTTTTTTTTGTTTTTTTAGTATAGACAACAGTTGACGGACTGGTACTGAGGACCCAGGCTATCATTGCATTGACTTTGTTATCAAACTCAATATTAATAAGTGACTTTTTTTTTAGTAAAGACAACAGTTGATGGACTGGTACCGAGGACCCAGGCTATCATTGCATTGACTTTGTAATCAAACTCAATAATAATAAGTAATTTTTTGTTTTTGTTTTTTTAGTATAGACAAAAACAGTTGACGGACTGGTACTGAGGACCCAGGCTATCATTGCATTGACTTTGTTATCAAACTCAATATTAATAAGTGACTTTTTTTTTTAGTAAAGACAACAGTTGATGGACTGGTACCGAGGACCCAGGCTATCATTGCATTGACTTTGTAATCAAACTCAATAATAATAAGTGACTTTTTTTTTTTTTTTTTTTTTAGTATAGACAACAGTTGACGGACTGGTACTGAGGACCCAGGCTATCATTGCATTGACTTTGTTATCAAAATCAATATTAATAAGTGACTTTTTTTTAGTAAAGACAACAGTTGATGGACTGGTACCGAGGACCCAGGCTATCATTGCATTGACTTTGTAATCAAACTCAATATTAATAAGTGACTTTTTCTTTTTTTTCTGGTATAGACAACAGTTGACGGACTGGTACCGAGGACCCAGGCTATCATTGCATTGACTTTGTAATCAAACTCAATATTTATAGGTGACTTTTTTTTTTTAGTATGGACAACAGTTGACGGACTGGTACCGAGGACCCAGGCTATAATTGCATTGACTTTGTAATCAAACTCAATATTAATAGGTGATTTTTTTTTTCAGTATAGACAACAGTTGACGGACTGGTAACGAAGCCTCATTGCATCAATATTATGACTTTGACAACATAGTGACTGGTGATTAATCTCAATTTTTTGTTATTACAGGACAGTATGGGCATCACTCGACGGACTGGTACCAGGGACTCAGTGCATCAATATTATGACTTTAACATACTGCTATGTAACGATAACTGTCTATTTTTTTGTTCAGCCCAGTATAGACATCATGTACTCAATGGACTAGTACCGAGGGCAAAGGCCATCATATTTATGACCTCTTGGCTAATGATAACTGTCCATTATTTTTTTTTGCCCCTTTTTTGTACCTTTATCGTTTCCATTGAGATATTTATTGCTTGACATATTAAGTGACTTCTAATTCGCCTTCTTGGATTTTTTTTTCTACTACAAATTTGTTTATTTTAAGTAAAAAAAATGACTGCCTCAACCTGATTTTTTTTTTTGCACTAATTTGTGTCTGTTTTAGTGTTGAATGCCCAACCTACATGATCTCAGGCGAAAAATCATAGAGAAAGTGCCTAATTTGTGCCCTAAATAGCTTAAATTCCTAAAATTCAACAGATCTGCATTAATCTAAAAAATGAGCTCTGAAAAGTGCTCTTACTGCTCTGAAAAAAGAGCGCTGAAAAGTGTCTCATTTGACCGGTCTGTCATCCACTCTTTCAGAGCTATTAATTTAGAGTTCTTAACTCTTAATTAAGAGTGAAAAAAAGCTATTAAAAGAGTGGTTTTTGGCAGCAGGGATTTGTTGAAAAAAAATCAACCATATTTTTCTAATAATATTTGTTAAAACTAAAAGTACATAACATTCTTTATTATAAACACTTATTTGCCAAAAAATGAACTTGACTTAAACATTTAATTTCCTTCTTCGTATTGTTTTAATGTTTTAAACAGTTTTTTGTCTCTCCTGTAAAATTATGAATAATGCACATACTATTACATATTATTATTGTTCTCACATACATACTTGAGATATGTAAGCAAAAAAAGAAGTAAAAGTAAGACAAAATAATTTCTGGCATATTTTCTATTTTGATCTCTTCACAATTCTTCTTGTCTTTTATTTCCATTCTCCTTACAATCAAATATGCAATAAATTATTAATGTTATTTGATTGCAAAAAAAAAAGCAAAAAAAAACAAAAAAAAAAACTTGAAAATATTATAAAATTTTTTTTGGTTTTTTTTTTACAGTGAAGTTTTTTTTTTTTTTTTTACACTGAAGTTTGTTTTTTTTTTTTTTTTTTTTTAGTTGTTATCGCGAGCAAAATATTTCGAACATCAGTTGTAATGGTTGTTCTCCCAGATTGCCTCGCTTGCCGATCTCCAGCCTGCCCGATTCGAAGGTAGTTTTTTCCTTTTTTTTTTCCCTATTTTATTTTTATGTAAGCAAAAAAAGAAGTAAAAGTAAGACAAAATAATTTCTGGCATATTTTCTATTTTGATCTCTTCACAATTCTTCTTGTCTTTTATTTCCATTCTCCTTACAATCAAATATGCAATAAATTATTAATGTTATTTCATTGCAAAAAAAAAAGCAAAAAAAAACAAAAAAAAAAACTTGAAAATATTATAAAATTTTTTTTTGTTTTTTTTTTACAGTGAAGTTTTTTTTTTTTTTTTTACACTGAAGTTTGTTTTTTTTTTTTTTTTTTTTTAGTTGTTATCGCGAGCAAAATATTTCGAACATCAGTTGTAATGGTTGTTCTCCCAGATTGCCTCGCTTGCCGATCTCCAGCCTGCCCGATTCGAAGGTAGTTTTTTCCTTTTTTTTTTTCCCTATTTTATTTTTATGTAAGCAAAAAAAGAAGTAAAAGTAAGACAAAATAATTTCTGGCATATTTTCTATTTTGATCTCTTCACAATTCTTCTTGTCTTTTATTTCCATTCTCCTTACAATCAAATATGCAATAAATTATTAATGTTATTTCATTGCAAAAAAAAAAGCAAAAAAAAACAAAAAAAAAAACTTGAAAATATTATAAAATTTTTTTTTGTTTTTTTTTTACAGTGAAGTTTTTTTTTTTTTTTTTACACTGAAGTTTGTTTTTTTTTTTTTTTTTTTTTAGTTGTTATCGCGAGCAAAATATTTCGAACATCAGTTGTAATGGTTGTTCTCCCAGATTGCCTCGCTTGCCGATCTCCAGCCTGCCCGATTCGAAGGTAGTTTTTTCCTTTTTTTTTTTCCCTATTTTATTTTTATGTAAGCAAAAAAAGAAGTAAAAGTAAGACAAAATAATTTCTGGCATATTTTCTATTTTGATCTCTTCACAATTCTTCTTGTCTTTTATTTCCATTCTCCTTACAATCAAATATGCAATAAATTATTAATGTTATTTCATTGCAAAAAAAAAAGCAAAAAAAAACAAAAAAAAAAACTTGAAAATATTATAAAATTTTTTTTTGTTTTTTTTTTACAGTGAAGTTTTTTTTTTTTTTTTTACACTGAAGTTTGTTTTTTTTTTTTTTTTTTTTTAGTTGTTATCGCGAGCAAAATATTTCGAACATCAGTTGTAATGGTTGTTCTCCCAGATTGCCTCGCTTGCCGATCTCCAGCCTGCCCGATTCGAAGGTAGTTTTTTCCTTTTTTTTTTTCCCTATTTTATTTTTATGTAAGCAAAAAAAGAAGTAAAAGTAAGACAAAATAATTTCTGGCATATTTTCTATTTTGATCTCTTCACAATTCTTCTTGTCTTTTATTTCCATTCTCCTTACAATCAAATATGCAATAAATTATTAATGTTATTTCATTGCAAAAAAAAAAGCAAAAAAAAACAAAAAAAAAAACTTGAAAATATTATAAAATTTTTTTTTGTTTTTTTTTTACAGTGAAGTTTTTTTTTTTTTTTTTACACTGAAGTTTGTTTTTTTTTTTTTTTTTTTTTAGTTGTTATCGCGAGCAAAATATTTCGAACATCAGTTGTAATGGTTGTTCTCCCAGATTGCCTCGCTTGCCGATCTCCAGCCTGCCCGATTCGAAGGTAGTTTTTTCCTTTTTTTTTTTCCCTATTTTATTTTTATGTAAGCAAAAAAAGAAGTAAAAGTAAGACAAAATAATTTCTGGCATATTTTCTATTTTGATCTCTTCACAATTCTTCTTGTCTTTTATTTCCATTCTCCTTACAATCAAATATGCAATAAATTATTAATGTTATTTCATTGCAAAAAAAAAAGCAAAAAAAAACAAAAAAAAAAACTTGAAAATATTATAAAATTTTTTTTTGTTTTTTTTTTACAGTGAAGTTTTTTTTTTTTTTTTTACACTGAAGTTTGTTTTTTTTTTTTTTTTTTTTTAGTTGTTATCGCGAGCAAAATATTTCGAACATCAGTTGTAATGGTTGTTCTCCCAGATTGCCTCGCTTGCCGATCTCCAGCCTGCCCGATTCGAAGGTAGTTTTTTCCTTTTTTTTTTTCCCTATTTTATTTTTATGTAAGCAAAAAAAGAAGTAAAAGTAAGACAAAATAATTTCTGGCATATTTTCTATTTTGATCTCTTCACAATTCTTCTTGTCTTTTATTTCCATTCTCCTTACAATCAAATATGCAATAAATTATTAATGTTATTTCATTGCAAAAAAAAAAGCAAAAAAAAACAAAAAAAAAAACTTGAAAATATTATAAAATTTTTTTTTGTTTTTTTTTTACAGTGAAGTTTTTTTTTTTTTTTTTACACTGAAGTTTGTTTTTTTTTTTTTTTTTTTTTAGTTGTTATCGCGAGCAAAATATTTCGAACATCAGTTGTAATGGTTGTTCTCCCAGATTGCCTCGCTTGCCGATCTCCAGCCTGCCCGATTCGAAGGTAGTTTTTTCCTTTTTTTTTTTCCCTATTTTATTTTTATGTAAGCAAAAAAAGAAGTAAAAGTAAGACAAAATAATTTCTGGCATATTTTCTATTTTGATCTCTTCACAATTCTTCTTGTCTTTTATTTCCATTCTCCTTACAATCAAATATGCAATAAATTATTAATGTTATTTCATTGCAAAAAAAAAAGCAAAAAAAAACAAAAAAAAAAACTTGAAAATATTATAAAATTTTTTTTTGTTTTTTTTTTACAGTGAAGTTTTTTTTTTTTTTTTTACACTGAAGTTTGTTTTTTTTTTTTTTTTTTTTTAGTTGTTATCGCGAGCAAAATATTTCGAACATCAGTTGTAATGGTTGTTCTCCCAGATTGCCTCGCTTGCCGATCTCCAGCCTGCCCGATTCGAAGGTAGTTTTTTCCTTTTTTTTTTTCCCTATTTTATTTTTATGTAAGCAAAAAAAGAAGTAAAAGTAAGACAAAATAATTTCTGGCATATTTTCTATTTTGATCTCTTCACAATTCTTCTTGTCTTTTATTTCCATTCTCCTTACAATCAAATATGCAATAAATTATTAATGTTATTTCATTGCAAAAAAAAAAGCAAAAAAAAACAAAAAAAAAAACTTGAAAATATTATAAAATTTTTTTTTGTTTTTTTTTTACAGTGAAGTTTTTTTTTTTTTTTTTACACTGAAGTTTGTTTTTTTTTTTTTTTTTTTTTAGTTGTTATCGCGAGCAAAATATTTCGAACATCAGTTGTAATGGTTGTTCTCCCAGATTGCCTCGCTTGCCGATCTCCAGCCTGCCCGATTCGAAGGTAGTTTTTTCCTTTTTTTTTTTCCCTATTTTATTTTTATGTAAGCAAAAAAAGAAGTAAAAGTAAGACAAAATAATTTCTGGCATATTTTCTATTTTGATCTCTTCACAATTCTTCTTGTCTTTTATTTCCATTCTCCTTACAATCAAATATGCAATAAATTATTAATGTTATTTCATTGCAAAAAAAAAAGCAAAAAAAAACAAAAAAAAAAACTTGAAAATATTATAAAATTTTTTTTTGTTTTTTTTTTACAGTGAAGTTTTTTTTTTTTTTTTTACACTGAAGTTTGTTTTTTTTTTTTTTTTTTTTTAGTTGTTATCGCGAGCAAAATATTTCGAACATCAGTTGTAATGGTTGTTCTCCCAGATTGCCTCGCTTGCCGATCTCCAGCCTGCCCGATTCGAAGGTAGTTTTTTCCTTTTTTTTTTTCCCTATTTTATTTTTATGTAAGCAAAAAAAGAAGTAAAAGTAAGACAAAATAATTTCTGGCATATTTTCTATTTTGATCTCTTCACAATTCTTCTTGTCTTTTATTTCCATTCTCCTTACAATCAAATATGCAATAAATTATTAATGTTATTTCATTGCAAAAAAAAAAGCAAAAAAAAACAAAAAAAAAAACTTGAAAATATTATAAAATTTTTTTTTGTTTTTTTTTTACAGTGAAGTTTTTTTTTTTTTTTTTACACTGAAGTTTGTTTTTTTTTTTTTTTTTTTTTAGTTGTTATCGCGAGCAAAATATTTCGAACATCAGTTGTAATGGTTGTTCTCCCAGATTGCCTCGCTTGCCGATCTCCAGCCTGCCCGATTCGAAGGTAGTTTTTTCCTTTTTTTTTTTCCCTATTTTATTTTTATGTAAGCAAAAAAAGAAGTAAAAGTAAGACAAAATAATTTCTGGCATATTTTCTATTTTGATCTCTTCACAATTCTTCTTGTCTTTTATTTCCATTCTCCTTACAATCAAATATGCAATAAATTATTAATGTTATTTCATTGCAAAAAAAAAAGCAAAAAAAAACAAAAAAAAAAACTTGAAAATATTATAAAATTTTTTTTTGTTTTTTTTTTACAGTGAAGTTTTTTTTTTTTTTTTTACACTGAAGTTTGTTTTTTTTTTTTTTTTTTTTTAGTTGTTATCGCGAGCAAAATATTTCGAACATCAGTTGTAATGGTTGTTCTCCCAGATTGCCTCGCTTGCCGATCTCCAGCCTGCCCGATTCGAAGGTAGTTTTTTCCTTTTTTTTTTTCCCTATTTTATTTTTATGTAAGCAAAAAAAGAAGTAAAAGTAAGACAAAATAATTTCTGGCATATTTTCTATTTTGATCTCTTCACAATTCTTCTTGTCTTTTATTTCCATTCTCCTTACAATCAAATATGCAATAAATTATTAATGTTATTTCATTGCAAAAAAAAAAGCAAAAAAAAACAAAAAAAAAAACTTGAAAATATTATAAAATTTTTTTTTGTTTTTTTTTTACAGTGAAGTTTTTTTTTTTTTTTTTTACACTGAAGTTTGTTTTTTTTTTTTTTTTTTTTTAGTTGTTATCGCGAGCAAAATATTTCGAACATCAGTTGTAATGGTTGTTCTCCCAGATTGCCTCGCTTGCCGATCTCCAGCCTGCCCGATTCGAAGGTAGTTTTTTCCTTTTTTTTTTTCCCTATTTTATTTTTATGTAAGCAAAAAAAGAAGTAAAAGTAAGACAAAATAATTTCTGGCATATTTTCTATTTTGATCTCTTCACAATTCTTCTTGTCTTTTATTTCCATTCTCCTTACAATCAAATATGCAATAAATTATTAATGTTATTTCATTGCAAAAAAAAAAGCAAAAAAAAACAAAAAAAAAAACTTGAAAATATTATAAAATTTTTTTTTGTTTTTTTTTTACAGTGAAGTTTTTTTTTTTTTTTTTACACTGAAGTTTGTTTTTTTTTTTTTTTTTTTTTAGTTGTTATCGCGAGCAAAATATTTCGAACATCAGTTGTAATGGTTGTTCTCCCAGATTGCCTCGCTTGCCGATCTCCAGCCTGCCCGATTCGAAGGTAGTTTTTTCCTTTTTTTTTTCCCTATTTTATTTTTATGTAAGCAAAAAAAGAAGTAAAAGTAAGACAAAATAATTTCTGGCATATTTTCTATTTTGATCTCTTCACAATTCTTCTTGTCTTTTATTTCCATTCTCCTTACAATCAAATATGCAATAAATTATTAATGTTATTTCATTGCAAAAAAAAAAGCAAAAAAAAACAAAAAAAAAAACTTGAAAATATTATAAAATTTTTTTTTGTTTTTTTTTTACAGTGAAGTTTTTTTTTTTTTTTTTACACTGAAGTTTGTTTTTTTTTTTTTTTTTTTTTAGTTGTTATCGCGAGCAAAATATTTCGAACATCAGTTGTAATGGTTGTTCTCCCAGATTGCCTCGCTTGCCGATCTCCAGCCTGCCCGATTCGAAGGTAGTTTTTTCCTTTTTTTTTTTCCCTATTTTATTTTTATGTAAGCAAAAAAAGAAGTAAAAGTAAGACAAAATAATTTCTGGCATATTTTCTATTTTGATCTCTTCACAATTCTTCTTGTCTTTTATTTCCATTCTCCTTACAATCAAATATGCAATAAATTATTAATGTTATTTCATTGCAAAAAAAAAAGCAAAAAAAAACAAAAAAAAAAACTTGAAAATATTATAAAATTTTTTTTTGTTTTTTTTTTACAGTGAAGTTTTTTTTTTTTTTTTTACACTGAAGTTTGTTTTTTTTTTTTTTTTTTTTTAGTTGTTATCGCGAGCAAAATATTTCGAACATCAGTTGTAATGGTTGTTCTCCCAGATTGCCTCGCTTGCCGATCTCCAGCCTGCCCGATTCGAAGGTAGTTTTTTCCTTTTTTTTTTTCCCTATTTTATTTTTATGTAAGCAAAAAAAGAAGTAAAAGTAAGACAAAATAATTTCTGGCATATTTTCTATTTTGATCTCTTCACAATTCTTCTTGTCTTTTATTTCCATTCTCCTTACAATCAAATATGCAATAAATTATTAATGTTATTTCATTGCAAAAAAAAAAGCAAAAAAAAACAAAAAAAAAAACTTGAAAATATTATAAAATTTTTTTTTGTTTTTTTTTTACAGTGAAGTTTTTTTTTTTTTTTTTACACTGAAGTTTGTTTTTTTTTTTTTTTTTTTTTAGTTGTTATCGCGAGCAAAATATTTCGAACATCAGTTGTAATGGTTGTTCTCCCAGATTGCCTCGCTTGCCGATCTCCAGCCTGCCCGATTCGAAGGTAGTTTTTTCCTTTTTTTTTTTCCCTATTTTATTTTTATGTAAGCAAAAAAAGAAGTAAAAGTAAGACAAAATAATTTCTGGCATATTTTCTATTTTGATCTCTTCACAATTCTTCTTGTCTTTTATTTCCATTCTCCTTACAATCAAATATGCAATAAATTATTAATGTTATTTCATTGCAAAAAAAAAAGCAAAAAAAAACAAAAAAAAAAACTTGAAAATATTATAAAATTTTTTTTTGTTTTTTTTTTACAGTGAAGTTTTTTTTTTTTTTTTTACACTGAAGTTTGTTTTTTTTTTTTTTTTTTTTTAGTTGTTATCGCGAGCAAAATATTTCGAACATCAGTTGTAATGGTTGTTCTCCCAGATTGCCTCGCTTGCCGATCTCCAGCCTGCCCGATTCGAAGGTAGTTTTTTCCTTTTTTTTTTTCCCTATTTTATTTTTATGTAAGCAAAAAAAGAAGTAAAAGTAAGACAAAATAATTTCTGGCATATTTTCTATTTTGATCTCTTCACAATTCTTCTTGTCTTTTATTTCCATTCTCCTTACAATCAAATATGCAATAAATTATTAATGTTATTTCATTGCAAAAAAAAAAGCAAAAAAAAACAAAAAAAAAAACTTGAAAATATTATAAAATTTTTTTTTGTTTTTTTTTTACAGTGAAGTTTTTTTTTTTTTTTTTACACTGAAGTTTGTTTTTTTTTTTTTTTTTTTTTAGTTGTTATCGCGAGCAAAATATTTCGAACATCAGTTGTAATGGTTGTTCTCCCAGATTGCCTCGCTTGCCGATCTCCAGCCTGCCCGATTCGAAGGTAGTTTTTTCCTTTTTTTTTTTCCCTATTTTATTTTTATGTAAGCAAAAAAAGAAGTAAAAGTAAGACAAAATAATTTCTGGCATATTTTCTATTTTGATCTCTTCACAATTCTTCTTGTCTTTTATTTCCATTCTCCTTACAATCAAATATGCAATAAATTATTAATGTTATTTCATTGCAAAAAAAAAAGCAAAAAAAAACAAAAAAAAAAACTTGAAAATATTATAAAATTTTTTTTTGTTTTTTTTTTACAGTGAAGTTTTTTTTTTTTTTTTTACACTGAAGTTTGTTTTTTTTTTTTTTTTTTTTTAGTTGTTATCGCGAGCAAAATATTTCGAACATCAGTTGTAATGGTTGTTCTCCCAGATTGCCTCGCTTGCCGATCTCCAGCCTGCCCGATTCGAAGGTAGTTTTTTCCTTTTTTTTTTTCCCTATTTTATTTTTATGTAAGCAAAAAAAGAAGTAAAAGTAAGACAAAATAATTTCTGGCATATTTTCTATTTTGATCTCTTCACAATTCTTCTTGTCTTTTATTTCCATTCTCCTTACAATCAAATATGCAATAAATTATTAATGTTATTTCATTGCAAAAAAAAAAGCAAAAAAAAACAAAAAAAAAAACTTGAAAATATTATAAAATTTTTTTTTGTTTTTTTTTTACAGTGAAGTTTTTTTTTTTTTTTTTACACTGAAGTTTGTTTTTTTTTTTTTTTTTTTTTAGTTGTTATCGCGAGCAAAATATTTCGAACATCAGTTGTAATGGTTGTTCTCCCAGATTGCCTCGCTTGCCGATCTCCAGCCTGCCCGATTCGAAGGTAGTTTTTTCCTTTTTTTTTTTCCCTATTTTATTTTTATGTAAGCAAAAAAAGAAGTAAAAGTAAGACAAAATAATTTCTGGCATATTTTCTATTTTGATCTCTTCACAATTCTTCTTGTCTTTTATTTCCATTCTCCTTACAATCAAATATGCAATAAATTATTAATGTTATTTCATTGCAAAAAAAAAAGCAAAAAAAAACAAAAAAAAAAACTTGAAAATATTATAAAATTTTTTTTTGTTTTTTTTTTACAGTGAAGTTTTTTTTTTTTTTTTTACACTGAAGTTTGTTTTTTTTTTTTTTTTTTTTTAGTTGTTATCGCGAGCAAAATATTTCGAACATCAGTTGTAATGGTTGTTCTCCCAGATTGCCTCGCTTGCCGATCTCCAGCCTGCCCGATTCGAAGGTAGTTTTTTCCTTTTTTTTTTTCCCTATTTTATTTTTATGTAAGCAAAAAAAGAAGTAAAAGTAAGACAAAATAATTTCTGGCATATTTTCTATTTTGATCTCTTCACAATTCTTCTTGTCTTTTATTTCCATTCTCCTTACAATCAAATATGCAATAAATTATTAATGTTATTTCATTGCAAAAAAAAAAGCAAAAAAAAACAAAAAAAAAAACTTGAAAATATTATAAAATTTTTTTTTGTTTTTTTTTTACAGTGAAGTTTTTTTTTTTTTTTTTACACTGAAGTTTGTTTTTTTTTTTTTTTTTTTTTAGTTGTTATCGCGAGCAAAATATTTCGAACATCAGTTGTAATGGTTGTTCTCCCAGATTGCCTCGCTTGCCGATCTCCAGCCTGCCCGATTCGAAGGTAGTTTTTTCCTTTTTTTTTTTCCCTATTTTATTTTTATGTAAGCAAAAAAAGAAGTAAAAGTAAGACAAAATAATTTCTGGCATATTTTCTATTTTGATCTCTTCACAATTCTTCTTGTCTTTTATTTCCATTCTCCTTACAATCAAATATGCAATAAATTATTAATGTTATTTCATTGCAAAAAAAAAAGCAAAAAAAAACAAAAAAAAAAACTTGAAAATATTATAAAATTTTTTTTTGTTTTTTTTTTACAGTGAAGTTTTTTTTTTTTTTTTTACACTGAAGTTTGTTTTTTTTTTTTTTTTTTTTTAGTTGTTATCGCGAGCAAAATATTTCGAACATCAGTTGTAATGGTTGTTCTCCCAGATTGCCTCGCTTGCCGATCTCCAGCCTGCCCGATTCGAAGGTAGTTTTTTCCTTTTTTTTTTTCCCTATTTTATTTTTATGTAAGCAAAAAAAGAAGTAAAAGTAAGACAAAATAATTTCTGGCATATTTTCTATTTTGATCTCTTCACAATTCTTCTTGTCTTTTATTTCCATTCTCCTTACAATCAAATATGCAATAAATTATTAATGTTATTTCATTGCAAAAAAAAAAGCAAAAAAAAACAAAAAAAAAAACTTGAAAATATTATAAAATTTTTTTTTGTTTTTTTTTTACAGTGAAGTTTTTTTTTTTTTTTTTACACTGAAGTTTGTTTTTTTTTTTTTTTTTTTTTAGTTGTTATCGCGAGCAAAATATTTCGAACATCAGTTGTAATGGTTGTTCTCCCAGATTGCCTCGCTTGCCGATCTCCAGCCTGCCCGATTCGAAGGTAGTTTTTTCCTTTTTTTTTTTCCCTATTTTATTTTTATGTAAGCAAAAAAAGAAGTAAAAGTAAGACAAAATAATTTCTGGCATATTTTCTATTTTGATCTCTTCACAATTCTTCTTGTCTTTTATTTCCATTCTCCTTACAATCAAATATGCAATAAATTATTAATGTTATTTCATTGCAAAAAAAAAAGCAAAAAAAAACAAAAAAAAAAACTTGAAAATATTATAAAATTTTTTTTTGTTTTTTTTTTACAGTGAAGTTTTTTTTTTTTTTTTTACACTGAAGTTTGTTTTTTTTTTTTTTTTTTTTTAGTTGTTATCGCGAGCAAAATATTTCGAACATCAGTTGTAATGGTTGTTCTCCCAGATTGCCTCGCTTGCCGATCTCCAGCCTGCCCGATTCGAAGGTAGTTTTTTCCTTTTTTTTTTTCCCTATTTTATTTTTATGTAAGCAAAAAAAGAAGTAAAAGTAAGACAAAATAATTTCTGGCATATTTTCTATTTTGATCTCTTCACAATTCTTCTTGTCTTTTATTTCCATTCTCCTTACAATCAAATATGCAATAAATTATTAATGTTATTTCATTGCAAAAAAAAAAGCAAAAAAAAACAAAAAAAAAAACTTGAAAATATTATAAAATTTTTTTTTGTTTTTTTTTTACAGTGAAGTTTTTTTTTTTTTTTTTACACTGAAGTTTGTTTTTTTTTTTTTTTTTTTTTAGTTGTTATCGCGAGCAAAATATTTCGAACATCAGTTGTAATGGTTGTTCTCCCAGATTGCCTCGCTTGCCGATCTCCAGCCTGCCCGATTCGAAGGTAGTTTTTTCCTTTTTTTTTTTCCCTATTTTATTTTTATGTAAGCAAAAAAAGAAGTAAAAGTAAGACAAAATAATTTCTGGCATATTTTCTATTTTGATCTCTTCACAATTCTTCTTGTCTTTTATTTCCATTCTCCTTACAATCAAATATGCAATAAATTATTAATGTTATTTCATTGCAAAAAAAAAAGCAAAAAAAAACAAAAAAAAAAACTTGAAAATATTATAAAATTTTTTTTTGTTTTTTTTTTACAGTGAAGTTTTTTTTTTTTTTTTTACACTGAAGTTTGTTTTTTTTTTTTTTTTTTTTTAGTTGTTATCGCGAGCAAAATATTTCGAACATCAGTTGTAATGGTTGTTCTCCCAGATTGCCTCGCTTGCCGATCTCCAGCCTGCCCGATTCGAAGGTAGTTTTTTCCTTTTTTTTTTTCCCTATTTTATTTTTATGTAAGCAAAAAAAGAAGTAAAAGTAAGACAAAATAATTTCTGGCATATTTTCTATTTTGATCTCTTCACAATTCTTCTTGTCTTTTATTTCCATTCTCCTTACAATCAAATATGCAATAAATTATTAATGTTATTTCATTGCAAAAAAAAAAGCAAAAAAAAACAAAAAAAAAAACTTGAAAATATTATAAAATTTTTTTTTGTTTTTTTTTTACAGTGAAGTTTTTTTTTTTTTTTTTACACTGAAGTTTGTTTTTTTTTTTTTTTTTTTTTAGTTGTTATCGCGAGCAAAATATTTCGAACATCAGTTGTAATGGTTGTTCTCCCAGATTGCCTCGCTTGCCGATCTCCAGCCTGCCCGATTCGAAGGTAGTTTTTTCCTTTTTTTTTTTCCCTATTTTATTTTTATGTAAGCAAAAAAAGAAGTAAAAGTAAGACAAAATAATTTCTGGCATATTTTCTATTTTGATCTCTTCACAATTCTTCTTGTCTTTTATTTCCATTCTCCTTACAATCAAATATGCAATAAATTATTAATGTTATTTCATTGCAAAAAAAAAAGCAAAAAAAAACAAAAAAAAAAACTTGAAAATATTATAAAATTTTTTTTTGTTTTTTTTTTACAGTGAAGTTTTTTTTTTTTTTTTTACACTGAAGTTTGTTTTTTTTTTTTTTTTTTTTTAGTTGTTATCGCGAGCAAAATATTTCGAACATCAGTTGTAATGGTTGTTCTCCCAGATTGCCTCGCTTGCCGATCTCCAGCCTGCCCGATTCGAAGGTAGTTTTTTCCTTTTTTTTTTTCCCTATTTTATTTTTATGTAAGCAAAAAAAGAAGTAAAAGTAAGACAAAATAATTTCTGGCATATTTTCTATTTTGATCTCTTCACAATTCTTCTTGTCTTTTATTTCCATTCTCCTTACAATCAAATATGCAATAAATTATTAATGTTATTTCATTGCAAAAAAAAAAGCAAAAAAAAACAAAAAAAAAAACTTGAAAATATTATAAAATTTTTTTTTGTTTTTTTTTTACAGTGAAGTTTTTTTTTTTTTTTTTACACTGAAGTTTGTTTTTTTTTTTTTTTTTTTTTAGTTGTTATCGCGAGCAAAATATTTCGAACATCAGTTGTAATGGTTGTTCTCCCAGATTGCCTCGCTTGCCGATCTCCAGCCTGCCCGATTCGAAGGTAGTTTTTTCCTTTTTTTTTTTCCCTATTTTATTTTTATGTAAGCAAAAAAAGAAGTAAAAGTAAGACAAAATAATTTCTGGCATATTTTCTATTTTGATCTCTTCACAATTCTTCTTGTCTTTTATTTCCATTCTCCTTACAATCAAATATGCAATAAATTATTAATGTTATTTCATTGCAAAAAAAAAAGCAAAAAAAAACAAAAAAAAAAACTTGAAAATATTATAAAATTTTTTTTTGTTTTTTTTTTACAGTGAAGTTTTTTTTTTTTTTTTTACACTGAAGTTTGTTTTTTTTTTTTTTTTTTTTTAGTTGTTATCGCGAGCAAAATATTTCGAACATCAGTTGTAATGGTTGTTCTCCCAGATTGCCTCGCTTGCCGATCTCCAGCCTGCCCGATTCGAAGGTAGTTTTTTCCTTTTTTTTTTTCCCTATTTTATTTTTATGTAAGCAAAAAAAGAAGTAAAAGTAAGACAAAATAATTTCTGGCATATTTTCTATTTTGATCTCTTCACAATTCTTCTTGTCTTTTATTTCCATTCTCCTTACAATCAAATATGCAATAAATTATTAATGTTATTTCATTGCAAAAAAAAAAGCAAAAAAAAACAAAAAAAAAAACTTGAAAATATTATAAAATTTTTTTTTGTTTTTTTTTTACAGTGAAGTTTTTTTTTTTTTTTTTACACTGAAGTTTGTTTTTTTTTTTTTTTTTTTTTAGTTGTTATCGCGAGCAAAATATTTCGAACATCAGTTGTAATGGTTGTTCTCCCAGATTGCCTCGCTTGCCGATCTCCAGCCTGCCCGATTCGAAGGTAGTTTTTTCCTTTTTTTTTTTCCCTATTTTATTTTTATGTAAGCAAAAAAAGAAGTAAAAGTAAGACAAAATAATTTCTGGCATATTTTCTATTTTGATCTCTTCACAATTCTTCTTGTCTTTTATTTCCATTCTCCTTACAATCAAATATGCAATAAATTATTAATGTTATTTCATTGCAAAAAAAAAAGCAAAAAAAAACAAAAAAAAAAACTTGAAAATATTATAAAATTTTTTTTTGTTTTTTTTTTACAGTGAAGTTTTTTTTTTTTTTTTTACACTGAAGTTTGTTTTTTTTTTTTTTTTTTTTTAGTTGTTATCGCGAGCAAAATATTTCGAACATCAGTTGTAATGGTTGTTCTCCCAGATTGCCTCGCTTGCCGATCTCCAGCCTGCCCGATTCGAAGGTAGTTTTTTCCTTTTTTTTTTTCCCTATTTTATTTTTATGTAAGCAAAAAAAGAAGTAAAAGTAAGACAAAATAATTTCTGGCATATTTTCTATTTTGATCTCTTCACAATTCTTCTTGTCTTTTATTTCCATTCTCCTTACAATCAAATATGCAATAAATTATTAATGTTATTTCATTGCAAAAAAAAAAGCAAAAAAAAACAAAAAAAAAAACTTGAAAATATTATAAAATTTTTTTTTGTTTTTTTTTTACAGTGAAGTTTTTTTTTTTTTTTTTACACTGAAGTTTGTTTTTTTTTTTTTTTTTTTTTAGTTGTTATCGCGAGCAAAATATTTCGAACATCAGTTGTAATGGTTGTTCTCCCAGATTGCCTCGCTTGCCGATCTCCAGCCTGCCCGATTCGAAGGTAGTTTTTTCCTTTTTTTTTTTCCCTATTTTATTTTTATGTAAGCAAAAAAAGAAGTAAAAGTAAGACAAAATAATTTCTGGCATATTTTCTATTTTGATCTCTTCACAATTCTTCTTGTCTTTTATTTCCATTCTCCTTACAATCAAATATGCAATAAATTATTAATGTTATTTCATTGCAAAAAAAAAAGCAAAAAAAAACAAAAAAAAAAACTTGAAAATATTATAAAATTTTTTTTTGTTTTTTTTTTACAGTGAAGTTTTTTTTTTTTTTTTTACACTGAAGTTTGTTTTTTTTTTTTTTTTTTTTTAGTTGTTATCGCGAGCAAAATATTTCGAACATCAGTTGTAATGGTTGTTCTCCCAGATTGCCTCGCTTGCCGATCTCCAGCCTGCCCGATTCGAAGGTAGTTTTTTCCTTTTTTTTTTTCCCTATTTTATTTTTATGTAAGCAAAAAAAGAAGTAAAAGTAAGACAAAATAATTTCTGGCATATTTTCTATTTTGATCTCTTCACAATTCTTCTTGTCTTTTATTTCCATTCTCCTTACAATCAAATATGCAATAAATTATTAATGTTATTTCATTGCAAAAAAAAAAGCAAAAAAAAACAAAAAAAAAAACTTGAAAATATTATAAAATTTTTTTTTGTTTTTTTTTTACAGTGAAGTTTTTTTTTTTTTTTTTACACTGAAGTTTGTTTTTTTTTTTTTTTTTTTTTAGTTGTTATCGCGAGCAAAATATTTCGAACATCAGTTGTAATGGTTGTTCTCCCAGATTGCCTCGCTTGCCGATCTCCAGCCTGCCCGATTCGAAGGTAGTTTTTTCCTTTTTTTTTTTCCCTATTTTATTTTTATGTAAGCAAAAAAAGAAGTAAAAGTAAGACAAAATAATTTCTGGCATATTTTCTATTTTGATCTCTTCACAATTCTTCTTGTCTTTTATTTCCATTCTCCTTACAATCAAATATGCAATAAATTATTAATGTTATTTCATTGCAAAAAAAAAAGCAAAAAAAAACAAAAAAAAAAACTTGAAAATATTATAAAATTTTTTTTTGTTTTTTTTTTACAGTGAAGTTTTTTTTTTTTTTTTTACACTGAAGTTTGTTTTTTTTTTTTTTTTTTTTTAGTTGTTATCGCGAGCAAAATATTTCGAACATCAGTTGTAATGGTTGTTCTCCCAGATTGCCTCGCTTGCCGATCTCCAGCCTGCCCGATTCGAAGGTAGTTTTTTCCTTTTTTTTTTTCCCTATTTTATTTTTATGTAAGCAAAAAAAGAAGTAAAAGTAAGACAAAATAATTTCTGGCATATTTTCTATTTTGATCTCTTCACAATTCTTCTTGTCTTTTATTTCCATTCTCCTTACAATCAAATATGCAATAAATTATTAATGTTATTTCATTGCAAAAAAAAAAGCAAAAAAAAACAAAAAAAAAAACTTGAAAATATTATAAAATTTTTTTTTGTTTTTTTTTTACAGTGAAGTTTTTTTTTTTTTTTTTACACTGAAGTTTGTTTTTTTTTTTTTTTTTTTTTAGTTGTTATCGCGAGCAAAATATTTCGAACATCAGTTGTAATGGTTGTTCTCCCAGATTGCCTCGCTTGCCGATCTCCAGCCTGCCCGATTCGAAGGTAGTTTTTTCCTTTTTTTTTTTCCCTATTTTATTTTTATGTAAGCAAAAAAAGAAGTAAAAGTAAGACAAAATAATTTCTGGCATATTTTCTATTTTGATCTCTTCACAATTCTTCTTGTCTTTTATTTCCATTCTCCTTACAATCAAATATGCAATAAATTATTAATGTTATTTCATTGCAAAAAAAAAAGCAAAAAAAAACAAAAAAAAAAACTTGAAAATATTATAAAATTTTTTTTTGTTTTTTTTTTACAGTGAAGTTTTTTTTTTTTTTTTTACACTGAAGTTTGTTTTTTTTTTTTTTTTTTTTTAGTTGTTATCGCGAGCAAAATATTTCGAACATCAGTTGTAATGGTTGTTCTCCCAGATTGCCTCGCTTGCCGATCTCCAGCCTGCCCGATTCGAAGGTAGTTTTTTCCTTTTTTTTTTTCCCTATTTTATTTTTATGTAAGCAAAAAAAGAAGTAAAAGTAAGACAAAATAATTTCTGGCATATTTTCTATTTTGATCTCTTCACAATTCTTCTTGTCTTTTATTTCCATTCTCCTTACAATCAAATATGCAATAAATTATTAATGTTATTTCATTGCAAAAAAAAAAGCAAAAAAAAACAAAAAAAAAAACTTGAAAATATTATAAAATTTTTTTTTGTTTTTTTTTTACAGTGAAGTTTTTTTTTTTTTTTTTACACTGAAGTTTGTTTTTTTTTTTTTTTTTTTTTAGTTGTTATCGCGAGCAAAATATTTCGAACATCAGTTGTAATGGTTGTTCTCCCAGATTGCCTCGCTTGCCGATCTCCAGCCTGCCCGATTCGAAGGTAGTTTTTTCCTTTTTTTTTTTCCCTATTTTATTTTTATGTAAGCAAAAAAAGAAGTAAAAGTAAGACAAAATAATTTCTGGCATATTTTCTATTTTGATCTCTTCACAATTCTTCTTGTCTTTTATTTCCATTCTCCTTACAATCAAATATGCAATAAATTATTAATGTTATTTCATTGCAAAAAAAAAAGCAAAAAAAAACAAAAAAAAAAACTTGAAAATATTATAAAATTTTTTTTTGTTTTTTTTTTACAGTGAAGTTTTTTTTTTTTTTTTTACACTGAAGTTTGTTTTTTTTTTTTTTTTTTTTTAGTTGTTATCGCGAGCAAAATATTTCGAACATCAGTTGTAATGGTTGTTCTCCCAGATTGCCTCGCTTGCCGATCTCCAGCCTGCCCGATTCGAAGGTAGTTTTTTCCTTTTTTTTTTTCCCTATTTTATTTTTATGTAAGCAAAAAAAGAAGTAAAAGTAAGACAAAATAATTTCTGGCATATTTTCTATTTTGATCTCTTCACAATTCTTCTTGTCTTTTATTTCCATTCTCCTTACAATCAAATATGCAATAAATTATTAATGTTATTTCATTGCAAAAAAAAAAGCAAAAAAAAACAAAAAAAAAAACTTGAAAATATTATAAAATTTTTTTTTGTTTTTTTTTTACAGTGAAGTTTTTTTTTTTTTTTTTACACTGAAGTTTGTTTTTTTTTTTTTTTTTTTTTAGTTGTTATCGCGAGCAAAATATTTCGAACATCAGTTGTAATGGTTGTTCTCCCAGATTGCCTCGCTTGCCGATCTCCAGCCTGCCC